>RJWH01000684.1:0-106473 GCA_004363575.1 Solenodon paradoxus | reverse complement strand
GAAAGGAAAACTGAGACAAAGGGATGTTTGTCTAAAAACCACACCAATGCAGCACAAACATAGATGGTCCTAATTCATTATTGCATGGTTTCCACCTGGAAAAACAAAAGACGTGGGAGCTGACCTGGATGGAGCCCTGAAGGGCAGAGTGTGCACATCACACCAGATACAGCGGCGCGCCCGGTGGAGTAGCAGTTACGTCTGCCGCCTCCACCTGAGCACAGTCCCGTGCATCCCAGGGTCCCGGGTTCACATCCCGGGAACAACCAAGAAGAACAATAAAAATAAAATAAAAATGATTCTTCCTCTTCCCTCTTCTTGCTTCCATTCCTGCCTGCACTTTTTCTTTAAATAATAGTAATAATAATAATGACTCCAGTGGATGAACCACATCTACATGCTTCAAATCAACGATTCCTAATGATATTTTTTAAAACACATTGGTCAAGTTGGCAATGAATAGCAACTGCTCTGAATAGCAATTATAAGAGAATCAATCACTTATTTTGCCTTTCATGAACTAATTGTATTTTATGATACACAAAGAATAGTTGGAGGAAAATTGTTTATCAGCAAATTCTATCTAATAACTGTCAAAGAAATAATAATTAGAAAAGTGACAACTCTGTAAATCTGAAGGCAATAAGAGATCTAGGGAGTGAGGTGCAAGGTATGCTAAACTGTGAGATAAAAAGTCAATGAGCCCAAGTGTCTGTTGATAGATGCATGATAAAATGTTGTATGCACATGCAGTGGAATATTATTCAGCCCAGAAAAAGGAAGAAAATCTGACACATAATGTTAAATAAAATGAGGTAGTCACAAAGGGCAAATAATGTATGATTCCACTTACATGAGGTACCAAATGTACTTAGACTCAGGGAGACAGAAAAATAGAATGTTGGTTACTGGGGGCTGGGGAGGGAAAACAGGAAGTTGTTTAAGGGGGATAGTTTCTGTTTTGCAAGATGAAGACATTCTGCAAGCTCACTGCACATCATTCTGAATATACTTAACACTGCTGAACTGTACACATAAAATGGTTTGAGTGGTCACTTTTATATTCCATCTAGTGACCACAATTGAAAATAAAAATTATTGAGGAAGAAACTAACTGGGGCTTTGTACTGGATGCTCAGTCTCTGAGCCCCACCCCTCCTGATCCTCTCAGAATAATTACAAACGGAATGACCAGATGTGGTGGGGACATGGCGGGACATGGGGATGTGGTGGGGACATGTTGAGAAGGAATCTTGACAACAAAAGACATGGAATCTAGTCAAGCCTCCAGGTCTAAACACCAAGGCGGTGACATGGAAATAAGGGGAGCACTGTTTGAGATTAAAAGAAATCTCAGAGACAGAACAGCCCAAATGGAAAATGTGAGTCTTGTCTAGATCTTAATTCTCACAAACCAACAGTAAAAAGGCATGGTTGAAAGAAATGTGAGCACAAACTGGTGGGAGGTGATAGTCAAGGATTATTTTCAGTGGTATGATAGTGTCCTAGGAGGATAATGTAAAGGGAGGGGACCTCCATCCAGTTAGGAAGTACCTGTGGGTACAATCACAAGCTTTGCTCCAAATTAATCCATAAAAGAAATTCAGAAAGGAAGAAAAGATATGAAATAAGAATGGGAAAACATTGAAGCTGGATAATGAATATGCAATGTGGTAATTTACAGGAAATATATGTGTGCCCTGGTGAAGGAGAGGTTAGGTCTACCGCCTCTGGCCTAAGCACAGTCCACATACATTCCCGGGACCCAGGTTTGCATTCCCAGGGGCAGAGAAAACAACCAAGATGAACAACTAATTAAAAATAAAATGCTTCCTTCTCTCTCTTCCTGCCTGTATGCCACCTTCATTTCTGCCTGTAACTTGCCTTTAAGAAAGAAAAAAGAAATAGAATTCTGGTCATTTGGATGAAATGAGACGTTAAGTCTTGGACCTTTGCAATGTGAGGGAGTCAGATCTAAGGAGCTGTAGTAAGGCAACACCCTCAAAAGTGCCATAAGTTCTAGAAAAGGCAGCGGTGGGCCGGGGTGGGGTCTCTGGATCATCCAAAGAGAAGCCAGGAGGCAGCCTGACTGTTTTCACTCTGCCTCTGGAATGGAAATTAATCATGGCTACAATCATCATCATCATCATCAACCGAGAGGATCTGTGAGCACCGGGTCTGAGGTTCAAACGTACCCTCCACGCATTCAGTGGGGAATCTTCAAGCTGAGGACATGAATGCATGTGGTCACCAGTTATCAGCATGCTTGACATCTAGCTGAAACAAACAAAAATCCTTCCTAGAGGAAACAGCCAGGAATCAGGGCCCTCCGGATCCCCACAGAGTAAGTCCAAGACCCTCCCTTTCAAGGACTTCAGATGCTGGAGTCCTCAGATACAGATTCTAAAATACCAATGTATTAAATATTTTTAAAAAGAAGGATTTAACCATCCGTAAGGAATGAAACTATCAAAAATGGTCAGGATTTGTCTTCAGGGATGTGTGGGAGGTACTTAACTCCTGTCATTTTGGTACTTCATCTAGTGGGAAAAACAGATTCATTTACCTCATCAAATTCTGCTGAAGATAGAAATTCAAGTGCTGCCAGAAGCCAGAGAAGACATGTGAGTGGCGGGCAGTAGAAACAGCAGCAGCAGGAGGCAGGAAGACAGAGGCAGTCTCCTCTCCGCCCTAGCAGATAGTTTATCTCTAAGCAGGAAGTGAGCCCAGTACTGCCAGATGTCCCAGTTTTCCAAGGAAAGGCCTAAATCCTGATTTTTAATGTCAATTAAAGTGATCTGTACAAGTTGGCTACTGTAGGAGACCTCTGAAGTTTCTATCACCTCTCTTCTAAAACATGAAGGTGTTCTAATTCCTCCTGAGGGATGACTCCTTCCTCCCAGTCTCTCAGACTTTCTGTGATGAAGTGGACTCCATCTCTGGCTGCAGAGATGGGCATGTGAATCAAGTTCAGCCAATTAGAGCTCAGCAGTATCCTGGACCATAACAATTAACTTCAGAATGGATCTGTGACTCTATCAGAGAAAATGAGAAGCAATAGGGTTTGGAGGGGACTTGGGGAAAAAGACTCTCACTCCTCCCCACGGGATTTAAAATGAAGGGAATGTAGGGCTGGAGCTATGGCAGCCTTTTTGTAACCATTATACAGAGATTTTTGTCTCAGGTTGGCTCCAGATGATTCAAAACATAGCTGAGAGCTTGAAAGACACCAAGACCTTAGGATATAACTTGAACTTGAACCCAGATGTTCCTTCTAGATTCCTCATATAACAAGAGAATTTTCTGTCCTGCTTTATGCTGAAGTAAGTTTGAGTCAGGTTCTCTGTCGTTCCATAGAAAGAGGCCTCTCCTTTCATTACCTAATTAAAACCTTTTAACACACTGTAAAAGCCAAACAAATATTTCTGAGGGCTGACCGTGGGCCTCCAGTTTATAATTCTGCCCCTGGCTTCCCTGCACCCTCTATTCTCTATACTTAGCTTCTTTCCGTAAGCATCTTCGAACCTCAATTCCCACTGCTCATTCCTTCCAACATAGTCCTCTCCCCCTGATCTAGGTCTTGAAATCCTACTCATTCTCCAAGATTCAAGTCAAAGACTTCCTTTTTCTTAGAGCTTTTCCTGACTCCCCTCCCACCCCAAGTACTACCTTAGGCAGGAGAACGTCCCTCCCCTTCCATCCCCAGTTCCCTCTGATGCCCTGTTGAGCACCCAGACCTTCCCCAGGATCCTCACTACCCGTCAACATTCCTGTCTCCTTTGCTTCCTGACAGTGATCCAGAGTCAGACCCAGATTAGGTGGGACGCACTTTGAGACTTAAGTTTCCAAAAACAATCCTTTCTTAGGATCAGTCAGAAAACTTGGTGAAAGATGAGAATTTGAAGGAGGGACTGAAAAGAAAGGAACATTGTTCAAGGACAAAAAGAGGATCTATGTTCGATGCAGTGAGTGAAGAGAAAGTGCTGGACCAATGATTCAGAGGAAATCTGAGAAGACATGTCTACAGAGCACAGGTTCAATTGGCTTGGAAAGGAAAATGAAAAGCATATGAGGGGAATGATCTAAAAGAGTACTCAGAATGGGAGCACGGTTCAAATGGAAAAGCATGCAGACCACAAGACGCTACAAAACTTCCAGAAACAAGAGAAGGTGACTCAGGGTGAGGTCGTCTCAGAAGGTAAACTGGGAGCTTTCTGCTAATTGAAAGAGGTTTTCTCCAAAGCTGGGTGAGGTTTCTGTCAGCTTGTTCCTGATGACAGCTCAGGGCCACAGAGGCCTTCTGGAATTGGTGGTTCAACAAATAGGCCCAGGGGAGGGCTCCTGAAGGCCGGGCGGGTAGTTGGTTGCTAGAGATGCTGAAAGAGGCAGGAATCAAAGGTCAAAACCACAAGGTATCAGCTTTTGAGACTCTCCCAGAGCAGCGCTGTCCCTCTCCTCCCTTCTAAACTCCTCCAAGCACCAATAAATATCTGCGTGTTTATGGAGTGCCAACTACCTGCCAGGCACTGCTCTAGGCCCCCAGGGCGCATCTTCGGAGAACGCCCCTTCCAGGTAATAGCTGAACACTCAAATGATCAGAATGTCTGAAGATGTGGCCTGGAGATTTGGTGACTCTAACATGGGACCAGGTTTCTAATCTACCTCCCCAAGGCACTCCAGGTCCATGACCCCTGCTGTTAAGGAGGGGTGTGAGAAGAGGGTCAGGTCACAAGGATGTGCTCTGACTGGAACCCTTGTCCACACAGCTGAGGACACGTTGGTGGTACCAGCACTTTGGAAAACATTTGGCAAACTCTTTAAAGCCGGACATGTGGATACTACAGAAGCAGCAATTCAACTCCTGCAGGAGACAGGAGCGCACGTGCATATACCAAAGACAAGTACCATGGTCTCCAGCCAGCCCTGGCCTTCACACCTCTGTGTGGTCCCCTCCCACTGAGCAAGGCTGGGACCCGTTCTGACTTCCAACCACCAGAATACACCAAACGTGACTGAATGTCATGTCCATGGTTATGTTACCTAAGGCTGTAGCTTCCATCTTGCTAAGAGACTCTCTGTTGACTCCCAAGGGCTTTGATGGAAGCAGCTGCCTTACAAACAGGCCAGTGTGGTAAGAAACCGGTCTCTGGGTAACAGCCAGCAACTTGACAAGGCCTCAGTGCAGCTCCCCCAGTGAACTGAATCTGTCCACCTAACGCAGGAAACTGAAAGCAGATCCCTCCCCAACGAGCCTCTGATGAGACTGCAGCCCTGCATAAGCCCTTAGCTGCAGCCACTGAGAGAGCATGGCAGACCGCCCCGCCGAGCAGCCCCTGGTTTCCTGGCGGCAGCACCGGTGAGATGGTGTGTTGCTTTGAGTCTCGGTTTGCCATGCTTGTTTGTGCAGGAAAAGGTATCTCACACAGTGGGATGCACACAGCAAAGACAGTGAAGGAGCCATAGCCGGCAGGAATGAAGGTGAGCTGAGGCAGGCGGGAAGAGAGAGGAGGAAGAAATATTTTATTTTTATGTAGTTGTTCACCTTGGTTGTTTCCACCAGCCCCAGGACGTGAACCTGTGTCCTTGGGATGTGTGTGGACTGCGCTCAGCCAGGGCAGTGGACCAACAGCTACTCCACCAGGAGGCACATGGTCTGCTTCTTAATCTGGGATCTGGCTAGGTGGCTGTGTATACTCCATGACAAGTCTGCAAATGGACACCTATGACTTGTCAATATGTATATTACTTTTTGATAAAAGCTTATGAAAAGTCCACCACTCTGGAATCACACAGCCAGGGTTCAAGTCCTAGATCCACTACTTAATGAGATTTGTCCCTGAGCAAGTCACTCGACTTTTCTGTGCCTCAGTTCCCTCTTCCATAAAACGGGTTAGGCTAAGAATGAAAGAAAACTGTGTGGCCTGGTAGCTGGCTCCTCGCCAGCCTTGATAAATATTAGCGATTTTACTAACCACATCAATAAAAAGTCATTGTCGCTCACGGATGAATAGTGGAGTATGTTTGTCCAGATGCCTGGGAGCCCAGTTTATGGAACTGTCCCACAAGTCCCACCCCATCGACCAGCTGGGTTCGGAGAAACGCCGTCTAGGGGTGCCGGGGGAGGGAGCTCAGCCTCCCACCTCCACACCCAGCAAAGTCCCAGCGCAATCTGAGGGATGAGATGGGATGGTTCAGGGCTCAGGTGTGCTCTGGGCTGGGACTGTCAGAAGTCTTGCCAATCAGAAGTTTTCCCGGGGGTGTTTGCACACTGAGTTGGGACCGTCCGCCCCAACCGTCAGAAAAACAAGCAAACCTAAACATCACAAACACCCAGAGCGGTTCTTCTGCACCGGGCACAGGTGAGCACTGTCACAGACTCACCCCTGTCCTTCTCCAGCCAATGCTGTCGTTGTCTCCGTTTTACAGACAGTGAGAAAACAAACAGAACAGCAGTGAGCACAGCCTGTCACACAGGTGGGATCAGCCCACGCCGTTGGCTGTTTCGAGCAGAACCAAAGGACAGACGTACGCCATGGAGCAGGGGGAATTGGCTTTGATGGCAGAGAAGCCCAAACCTGCAACAGGAGAGCCATCTGAGCAAAAACTGATGCTTGGTCATTTTCTGCCAGGGGAAGGGGCCATCGGAGCTGCAGAGGACCCAGGTTACCAGTGTCCCTTCCGTGAATTTATTTTCCAATCTGTGTGTCTGTGTGTCTGTGTGTGTGTGTGTGTGTGTGTGTGTGTGTGTACACATACAAGATCCTGGATTTCTAAGCCTTCAGGGTCGGCTGTGGTTTTTCCATCTTTTCAAGGATCTTCATTACAAGTTTCTTCCCCTCCGCCACCTCCCGCCTGGCTTGGCTAACAGTTAACACAGCACTCTGTAAGGTTAAGCTATGTGAGGCGACTTCTGTGTCTTATGCAATGATTACTATAATACATGCAGTGAACATTCATTATCTCATAAAAATAAAGGGAAAAAGACGCACCCTGGTGGAGTAGTGGTGAGGTCTGCCACCTCAGGCTGAGCGCAGTCCATGTCCATCCCAAGGACCCAGGTTGGCATCCTGGGGTCAGAAGGAACAACCAAGATGAGCAACTAAATGAAATAAATAAAAATGTTTCTTCCTCCTCTCTCTTCCTGCCTGCTTGCCTTCTTTCCTGTCTGCACCTATCCTTAAAAAAAAAAAAAAAAAATTAAAACGAAGGACAAGAAAAGCATTTTTTTCTCTGTGATGAGACTCCTCAGGATTTACTCTCAATGCTCAGACAGATCACACAGCAGTGCTGACGACAATCACCAGTCGTGCATTTCATCCCTGGAATTTATTTATCTTATTACTAGAAGTGTGTACCTTCTGACTACCTCTTCCAATTTCCTCTTCCCCTGCCCCCTGCCTCTGGCAAACCCAAATCTAGTCTCTTTTTCTATGGTTTTGGGTTTGGGGATTTCTCGGTACGTTCCACCTATGAGATCACACAGCGTTTGTCTCTGTCTGACTCAGTTTGACTTTGGATAATGCCAACCACTTCCATCTGTGTCCCTGTAAATGAGAGTATCCCCTCATTTTTTTCTGGCTGCATCCTATTCCATGGTGGGCCTGTGTGACCACGGCTTCTGTGCCCATCAGCGGACACTTAGTTTGCTCCCATCGCCACTATATGCAACGCTGCCGTGAACATGGTGTGACTGTCCTTCTAAGTTCGTGTTTTCACTGCCTTCAGCTGCATTTCCAGTGGAATCACCAGACCCCATGGTAGTTCTATTTTTCATTTTTTGAGAAAACTCCATGCTGTTTTCCAGAATGGCTGCACCCACGTAAAATCCCTCCAACAGAGCACCGGCCTTCTCTTTTCTCCACAGCCTCACCAGTACTTGCCTCCGCTTTCGCTCACAGCCATCGAACAGGTGCGAGGTCATTGCGGGTTGATTTGTGTTTCCTTGATGATTAGAGATGTGAGGCACCTTCTCATGGGCCTGTGGACCATCCTCACGTTTTCTTTGGAAAAGAAACGTATTGAATAGGTTCTGCCCTTCCATCTGTCATCCTGCCCAGCAGCCTGCTTTCCTGCTCAGCGTGGCTCCTTCCTGCTCTTACTCTCTCCCGCTCCTGTCCCTGCTCTTTCTCTGGCTCTCCCTTACCCTGCGGAGGCTGAGAAAGTCCCCAGACCTCTTCCAGCCCATGTGCTGGGGCCTCAGACCCGCATCCATCATGTCAGAATGTAAGGGCAGCAGGAAACCGACAAGGATAGAGGAGAGGGGTGTAGTGGGAAAGGGGTCTCACTGATCAAGGACAACCCAGGGAAGGTGGCTGGGGCAGAAGGGGTTTGGCAGGACCAAAGCCCCACAGAAAAGAAGCCCAGGGTCTGGTAGGCCACCTGGCAGCAGGCCACCTGGCAGGGGCCCCCTCTTGGCTGATGTCCCCTTTCCCTCCAGCCTCAGGCACTGCTGGGGCCTTCGGGACAGAAGCAGCCCGGCTTGTTCAGAGGTGAGGAAAAGTAGGTGTCTTGTGGTTGTGACAGCTGTCACCTGTGGTCCCTGAGGGAAATACCTTCCCATCACACTGATCTAAACTCAAATCCTGCCAGGTCTTCTTGCTGTACATACCACCTTGGACACCTGTGTCTCTGAGTCTTAATGTCCTGCTCAGGTGGGAGTGGCTTAAGAGAAATAATGATGCGTGCTGATATTTTCGAGGGCTTCTCTGCAGGTGCTCCTCGCTCTGGGCATTACACACACACACACACAAACACACACACACACACACACCCCAAGTGCACATAGTCATCATGAGAATAACACGAGTGACCCATGTGAAGGGCTGAGACAGTAAAAGCAATCAGAAAGCCCACTGCTGACATGACACCCAGTATTATGAGCACAGCTTGGAAGAGTGGGATTCCAACCCGGGCCTTTCAGAGGCAGTACCAAGGGGCTCAAATGATCTCAAAACCTCTCTGAGGGGTAGTATTTTTAATGCTCGGTCGCTGTTTCATTGCAAGGGGTGGGGACAGCTACAGAAGGCCTCAGTTGTCTGCACAGCTCTCACTCAGCCCAGGAAATAATTCCGTATGGGTCTAAATGAATGGACTGCTTTCTGGTTTTATTTTCTGTTTGAAATTAAAAGAGACTACACAGAACAGGGTTTTGGGAATGTTACACACCCCACGAGATAACTGCGGCTTCCTGGGGGAGGAATCGATTCCAGATTGGGCAATTTCTGCTCCAGGGGGTCTGCCTGTCAGCTTTGCGCTTGCATTCATGTCTCTTCATTGAGAAATGGAATAACGGCCACGTGATGTCCTGAAGCCAGTTTGTGTCCTGTGCTCACGTCGATGACAAGAATTTGACTACAGACAAGGAGGTGGGGGGTGGGGTGTGGAGAAGTCGGTGTCCTGGGGTCAGGTCAGGTCAGCAGCCCAAGAGGTAGGAGGCGAGGCTGTGGACTATTGATCAGGGTTGCTCATTCCTTCACTCCTTCATCAGATACTGTACTAGTATATATAACTGTGAACAAAACAAAGCAAAATCCCCGCCTTTGTGGGGGTGGGGCAGGATGCTAGACAAGCAATAGATAAATGAATAATACGCTAAGTGATGACAGGTGATACAAGGAAGAAAGGAAGAAGGATAGAGCATTGAGTTTTTATTTTACTTTTGTTCTTCTTGTCGAGATTTTTCATTTGTTCTTGTTGTTTATTGGGCTTGTGTCTTTTTCAGAAACAATTTTAAATAGGATAATATCTGACTGACAATCCAAAGGTAGCTGCTACCCAGGAGAAAGAGATCCCTGGGATAGGTGCCTGCTGGGGAGAAGAACCAGACAGTGCAAAGGCTATGAGACAGAAATGTGTCTGCAGAGTTGAACCAGACCCTGTTCTCTGAAGCCCCAGTCTCTGCCATCACTCCTTGAACTCTATGCCTACAGCCTTTCTGGTTCTAGGAAATGGACACAGGCAGAAACTTTTAGACTGGTTGAGGGTTTGGAAGAGGTTTCTTGGGACAGGCTTGTGGGTAACTCAACTACATAAAATGGGGGTTTTCCCACACTTGCCCATTCCTGGGTAACACTGCAGACCTGCTTCATCAGAATCCCAAGAGTCTGCGCCAGGGAACCTGCGCTTCCAAGAGCTTCCAGGCACCCCTGAGCATCTTTATCATATCTTGCACCCCAAATCCATTTCTATGATTTCTCTTATTGACAAGATTTCTCTAATGGACTCGAGTCTGTCACATTCCATCGTTCTTAGAAAAATGTTATGTGTTTTCTTGAGACCCCTTGTCAGCCACTCCCCAGTGGAATGAAACATTTCTGAGTTGTCAGTAGGGCTATTCTGCTCCCAGGCACACGGTGGTTTGGGGGTGAGGGGAGAAAGCTGGGGTTCGCATGTCTTCTCCACACACTGTATGCCCCAGCCTTGTGCCCATGCTTGGGGGCTTCTTAGGGACAGTGACTGATCCAGGTCAACTCTGGGGCCACAGACTGACACTTAGAGGGACTGGGGAGATGCTGTACCAATAAAAGACACAGTAGGAGCAGTCGGGCTGTGGGTTTGGAGGTCTTTTCCCATCGTGTAGAAAAAACCCTCATTCTTTCAAATTGTCCAATTCTCCCATCCCTCTCCAGTCCCACCGACACCCCCAGAGGCGACAGTCCTCCCCACTGTCCCCCTCCCCAGCCTACTCTGTGTTCTGTGCTCTGGTCCGCAACAGAGGGCGAGAGGTTTGGGAGGCGCAAGGGGTACTGAGCTTCATCACCCTTCCATCCCTCCCCACGGCCCTCAATGCACTCAAGCCTAGAGCAAAGGTGGAAGGCCGGATTTCTGAGTCAAAGCCACTCTGTCCTTTCCTCGCGGGACTATTTCTGTGACCACTAAGCCTCCGTTTCCCCATCTGTGAAATGGGTTCAGCAGATTACGGTGCTCTCCAGCCGCTAACGCCAGCTGAGGTCAGAGCCCAGCGCCCGCACGCAGGCCACGCCCCTTACTCGCCCGCGGGCGGTGCGGCCGCGCCGCGGCGTTGCCATGGCGACGCTCGTACACAGGCCGGGCGAGCGGGCGCGCGGGGTGCGGGCGGCCGACTGCAGACCGCGGCAGCGCGGCCAGGAGGCCTCGCCCGGGAGCCGGCCGGCGCTTCTCGAGCCTGCCGGCCTCTCGGCGGAGGACAGTTTGGGCCTCCTCCTCCCTCCAGGTGAGTGCCGCACCTGGCGGCGGAGGGCGGATACCTGGAGCTGCCCAGTGACAGCCGCGCCAAGCCCGGGGCTGGGGGATGGGGTGCCAGGTCCCATAACGACTCGAACTCGTCTCCCATCCAGGCTCCGGTCCCCAGAGAAGGTGCCCCAACACCAGCCTTCCTCCCGAAGTGCAGGCCCCACTCCACACCAGGGGACCCGCGAGGGGGCTCCAGGTCTCTGCTGGTCCCCACTCGGGCGTGTGTGGGTACAGCTGGAAGTAGGAGGGGCGCCCCCGCTTCTCCTGGTTTGCGGACCACGCCCACCCAGTGCTCAGAGGTCCCCCTTTCCTGTCCGCCCCACTTCCTCGAGGAATGTGTACGACTTCCAAGCCCCCGAAGACCCTCGGAAACTGTGTCTCTACCCAATTCTGACCCCTCTGAAGCGGCGGATGTTGGGACGGCATCTAGGAGCCAGGCGCTTCGCCCTTTCCAACAGCAGTTCCTTGGCATCCATTCAGAAGGCAGTTAGAGCACTTAGCACATTCGCATTCCTTTCTACAGCGCTTTAGGGCAGGGGCCCTGAATGGGCAAGAGAAAAGCAGAGAGCGTGTCCTGCTCAGACAAATAAAATCACATTTCAGTTTTTTTAAGTCACCCAGGACAGATACTGAAGGGGAAAACAAAAGGTAGTTACCTGCAGACGGCTAGCCTGCGGGTTGCCCCTGCTTGCTTTGCGGTCTCCTTTGTATTTTCCTTCAACGTGCCAGTGTTTAGCATAAAGCGCCTGCTTGGTGTCAGGCTCTGCTCCAGGTGCTGGACCTGGGGTCCTGAGAAAAGCTGTCAGGAACTGTGAAGGGTCTGAGGTTTTGCCCGCCTGCAGTTAACAAGTGAGCCTGCTCCCACTGAATAGATGCTGGCAGAAGACCCAGGACTTCTGGGCCAGAGACAAAGGCATAGTTCCCCTCAACCCCCGCCCCTTGGACCCCACCCCCACCTTGTGCAGAAAAGCCAAGGGGGCACTGCACACACTGTGTTTCCATATCCCAGCTCAGAAACCCCAGTCCTTGAAAGGGGCCCTGAAAACACCTACTCAGCCTTTGCCCCAGAAGGAGATGTTATCTCTATTATAAATAAACCTGCCCCCTTCCCTGGAGAGGAACTAGACCTCTTTCCTTCCAGGCTGTTTGCCAGGTATATGTCTGAGAAAGACAGTCCGGGGGAAAATCCGTCGATGATACAGGCACAAGAAGCCATGAAGAATTGTCTTGTCACAAAATCCACACCGTTCTGCTCTCCTGGGACACCTATTCTAGTGAAAGGCTAGCAAGTAGCAAGCACAATTAAATAAAGAGAAAATGTCCAAGAATAGTAAGTCCAAAGAAGGAAACAGGGAGCAGGGAGATTGCTAGTAAGAGAGTGAAGTGGCTGGAGGGCATTTTTACCAGCGTGTCCAGGTGACCATCACAAGAGGAGCACATCTGAGCCGAGAGAAGGCCTTGGGGACATAGGGCGAGAGCTAAAAAATAAAAATGCACACCATCCAAGGGTGGAGTTCGTCTAGTGCCATTGCCTGGGGATTTCCTGCAGAAGAGAACTTTCTCATAATGTTGGATGAATTCGACTTGAATGTGTGACTTGAGGACATGGCCCTCGGTAACTGAAGATGGGTAGCTGAAGTGATTTGGGGCTGAGAATCTGGTTGTTTTAGAAGAAATGCGTTTCCACTGTCTTTATGACAGAGGACGTAATACAACGTGTGTCTCATGACACGGAAACCTCAGTAACCACCAGAGAGCCTTAGGCCGCGAGGGTTTCCAATATAAAGCTATGTATCTGACTTGCTTTTATTTCTCTTACACCCACATAGGGTGTTTTCCTTTCAGAGACTGGTTTTGCCGACTTTCTGTCATTGCATGTCCCCCACATGTCAACAGACAGTGCAGCCCGCCCCCAGACCCCCCAGTCAATCTCCTGGCTCTCTCTACCCCACCCCACCCAACCCCAGCTAGCTTCAAGGAAGCAGTGAAAGTTAGCTCAGGAGAATTGTGCAGGAGGTACATGAAAAGGCTCAGGGTTCTCACCCTGCGCCTCACTCTGTGTGACTTAGCCCCTCAGAGCCTCAGTTTTTCCATCTGTCAGGTGGGGCGGTTATGATGCCTTCCTGGCCAGGTTGTTCTGAGGAGGAGGGGCCGTGAGTATAAATGGAGAGCTCAGTGCTGCCTCTTAGTGATCATCTAAATGATGGCAGGGATGTTGATAAAAACAGGACAGAAGATTAGGATCCCAACTAGGCGTGTTGGGTTTTCGCCACCGTCCTGTGACTTTGCATTTGTGGGGCTTTTCCACCAAAAAAATATATAAATAAAGGAGAGGGATTTTGATCCTTGGAGATGGAGAATCTCAGACTGTGTAGTTGGACATTTTTCAACTCAGAATTCAAGCATGCTAGGAATTATCATCAACATTTTGGAAACTACTGAAGTTGCTGGAATGTTTATGTTTTTAAAATAATCTAGAACTTAGTTTCAAATGCATCAAAATATGAAATGGTGATGGTTAGATGGATAGATGTGTGAGAAAGCAAATATGCAAGAGATGGGTTTAGAAACCGGTGGTGGGTGTGTGTTCACCATTCACTTCTTTCAGCTTGTCTTGTAGGTTGGACATTTTCATAATAAAATGTTGTGGGGAAATACGTAGAGAGTCTTGATCACATGGCCAGGCTGTAATCTTGATACTTTGCGTTTAGAAATCACCCTTTTCTTTTAAGGGTATGAAAAAATCAGTGATTTAAAGAGAAAATATCACCTAATGCCTGGTTCCTCCAGGAGTGACTCTTGGCATTTGTAAGTTTCTTGGGTCAGAGTTCCAGAAGTCCAAGAGTAATAACTAATAAGATAGTAGTGCGAATGTGGTTTTTATGTGTGGCTTCATGTGTATTATGCTTCTTCAAATTCTTGCATTTATGCCTCTTAAAATTCTTTGAGACAAAGAGAATTATTAAACCCATTGTACAGATGAGGAAACTGAGGCACAGAGAGAGAGTAAGTAGTTCACCCAAGGTCACAGAGTTTATATGTGGTAGGCTAGGAATATTGAATGTGAATATCTGCTAGTCAGATAGCTAATCCCAGATTCAACTTTTATTTTTAAAGGAAAGGTGCAGGCAGGAATAAAGGTGAGCAGGCACGCAGACAGGCAGGAAGAGAGAGGAGGAAGGAGCATTTTATTTTATTTTTATTTAGTTGTTTGCACTGGTTGTCCCCATCTCACTGCCACCTCCAACCCAGGTCCTTGGAATGTACGTGGAGTGTGCTCCTGTAGAGGCAACTGACCTAACCACTGCTCCACCAGTGCACACCCCCCGGACTAAACTTAATGGGAGTGGAAAGTAATTATCAGGGGAATTCAGATTTGGTGCCGTATGGTTTTAGTTCTTGTCCCTTTGTGCTCTGAGTTACATAAAACTGTCCTCTGCTTTTCAAAACCAAGCTCATCGGAGGCTCAATGTCACTGTTAAAAAAATGGTCTTCGACATACGCAGAATTGTCACTATGCTTGTTCATCCCCGCCTACCTCTCCCTTTGGATGTCACAGTGCATGTCAGTCATTCTGAACAGATGTTATTGAGCAATCAGAGGACTGCACTTTTCTAACAAGATTCTTCTGAACACTTCTGTAGGGAAAGCAGAGAGTATGAAAGCCTATCTAAAGAGCGCTGAAGGCTTTTTTGTCCTAAACAAAAGTACTACGGTCGGAAGACATGAAGACTCGGACCTTGTTTTAGAGGTAAGAGCTCGTCCGGCCCGTCCCCAGTCCTCCTCAGCCCCTAACACCCTCCAAAGTCCTGCCTGTTCTGTGGCTCCGTTCTCTCGTAAATGGAGATCTCTGGTGCTTTCCTTGACATCCTACCCATCACCAGTTGCAAATGTGCGGGGTCTTCCCGGCAGACGTAGTGGAAAAAGGCCCAATGCACAGCGTGGCGTGTCCTCTGCCCTCTGTCCTCTGGTGGCTGTGTCCCACCAGCACCCCCTCCCCAGCAGCCTGCTGGAGAAGGTTTGGAAGGGGGTGAGGCTGCTGACGCTCTGACCTTGATCTTGCTCCGGGCCTGGCAGCCAGAGCCACCTGAAGTACCCGCCTTGAGCAATGGTCTCTCACCTTTTCCAGAGCTTTTTTCCAGTCTGTCGTGGGCCCTCGGGACCCACAGACTGTGACACAGGGAATCAGGGTAAACCCTGGACCGAGCTCAGCACGCTTTCTTTCCCTTGCCTCTGAATTCACTGTGGTTTGGCCCAGAGCCTCAGCCCATTGATAACCAGGAAGCTGGAAGGAAGAGAGGGGACAGCCAAACAGGAGCTTTGAGCCTTTTAAAATATTGAAACAGAAAGAACAGATAGGTGGTTCTCAGACCTCACTCAACAGTTTCTTTTAACTTATTTTGAAAGAGTCACAAGATGTTACAAAAATAGGCGAGAGGGAGCGAGAGAGAGACATCACCCTTGGTACTCTACCTAGTTTCCAGCGGGTTACATATTAGCTAACTAACAATATCAAAGCCAGGAAATTGACATTGGTACAAAGTATGTGCCCTTTTTTATCACAGCATTTATCACACGTGTGGGGTGGTGTGCAACCAGGAGGCATAGAAATAGTCCGCCGTCAGTGGTCTCCCTTGTGACAATCCTTTACACTCACAATTCCTTCCCCCGCCACCCACCCCCAAACCCTGGCAACCACTAATATGTTTTACCACAATAATTTGAATCATTTCGAGAGTGGTACATAAATGGAATCACATAGTGTGTGACCTTTGAGCATGTGACCCTTGAGATTGGTTTTTGTCACTCAGCATATAATTCCCTGGTGATCCATTTTGAGTGTTGTGTGTTCCTTTTTATTGCTGAGTAATATTCCATCGTAGGGCTATAAACCTTCTGTTTAATCTTTCCCGTGTTCAAAGATATTTTGATTGTTTCCAGGTTGGGGCTGTTACAAACACATCTGCTGAAAACATGTGTGTATAGTTTGATGAATGAACATAAATTTGCTTCTCTGGGATAAATGCTCAGGAGTGTGATTGCTGAGATATATGTGTTAAGTATAGGTCTGCTTTTTAAAGAAGCTTCCAGACTATAATCCAAGGGGACCTTACCATTTTAGCTTCCTACCAGCAATATATAAGACACAGTTTTACTGCATCCTCACCAGCACTTGGTGTTATCACACTTTAATTTTAGCTATTTTAGTAAGTATGGAGTGATCTCATGTCATGGTCTTAATATGCATCTCCCTAAGGACTGAGGATTCTAAAATAGTTTAACTAGTGATATTAAACACCTTTTCATGGACTTCATTGCCTTTTGCATATCCTCTGTGGTGAAATGTCTCTTCATGTGTTTTGCCCATGTCTGACTCTAATTGTTTGGGCTTTTTGCTATTGAGTTTTGAAAAGTCTTTAGGTTAGATATGAGTCCTGTGTCAAAGATATGATTTGAAAATGTTTTCTCTGAGTCCATAACTTGTCTTTTCATTTTCTTAATAGAAGAGTTCACAGAGCGACCGCTTTAAATTTTCATGAAATCCCATGTCTGGTTTTTTCCTCTGTGGAGAGTGTATTTTGTGTCATGTCAAAAATACGTCATCCTGTGGTTGGTCTAGAGGACTTTCTGCTAAAAGTTCTAGAGCTTTATGCTTTATGCTTGAAACTATAAAGTATTCTGAGTTTGTTTTTGTATAGGATGTGAGGTTTAAGTCAAGATGGTTTACCTGTGAGTGTCACCACTCCAACAGCTCGTGTTGAAGGGATTCTCTTGCTCTCTTTGAATTGTTTTCACTGCTTAGTCCAAAGTCATTTGGCCATACTTCTGCGTGAGTGAGTTCTGAGTTCCTACTGTGTTTGACCCATCATGTTTCTCTCTCTCTGTCAGTATGACCTGATCCTGATCGATCAGAAAACTAATAATAAAAAGGGAACTTTCTCTACCCTGATATGTCACAGTACACTTACCAGCCTTAAATCAGGTATTCCTCCTCCTCTATTCCTCCTCCTCTATTCTTTTCAAAATGTAAGCTACCCTAGTTCTGTTGCCTTTCCAGATAGATTTTAGCATAAGACTGTCTACATGCACAAAATATTTTGCTGCAATTCTGATACACAGTGTGTTTAAACATATGTCAATGTGATAAGAATCAATACTTTCACTGTGTTGTCTTCTGATACATGAGCATGGTGTGTATCTCCATTTGTTTAGTTTGTCTTTTATTACTTTTATGAATGCACTAGAGTTTTATATAGTTTTGTATAAGCCCAGCACATGCTTTATTGTTAGATTTACACTGAAATGTGTATCTCTTTTCCTTTTCTTTTTTGAATGATCATAAAGGGTCTGATTTTATTTTAATTTCAGTATCCATGTTTATTGACAGCATATTGACATGCAATTTATTTTTATATGCCTACCTGGTATCTTACAACCTTAACTCAACTTTCGGAAGGTTTTTTTTTTTTTTTTTTGTGAATAGATTTCTATCGGTTTTATACATAAAAAATCATGCCCTTTGTATATAAGAACTACTTTATTTCTCCTCTTCTGGTCCGAATGCCTTTAATTTCCTTTTCTTGATTTTTGCCCTGGCTCGGGCCTCCAGCACTCTGTACCGAGCGATAAGTGCAGTATCAGTCTTCATATTCTCTTGCTTCTAATCTTCGTATAATGTCAACTTTAGGGTTGTTGAGATGTCCTTATCAAGTTGAGAGAGTTCCTCCTTTATGAGTTTTCTGAGAGCGCTTATCTTAAACTCAACCAACTTAAAAATCACCCAGTGGGCATGGCCTGGTGGCTTAGGCGTTAAGTCTGCAGTTCCTGCGCAGTACATACAGCCCAAGGACCCTGGTTCACAAGCCAGGACCTGGGGAGGAAACAAAAATGAACAACTAGATAAGTGAATAAAATGCCTCCTCTTTCCTGCCTGCCTGCTTGTCTCCATTCCTGCCTGCTTCCTTCCTCCTGTAACCAATAAATTCATGTGAAAAATAACCCAGTGATCCTCCCCTTGAGATTCTTATCTGTGAAGTAATCTCTCTATGAGGACATGGACTATGCACAAAGCGGGAGAAGATTTGTCGTTTCTTCTTTGTCATAGTAAGTGACAGAGTCTAGACATTTTGCTTCCCGTCTAGCTAAGGGAAAGGCAGATCTCTGTTTTGAGTCCGTCCATGGTATCAAGACCTGCATTCGTTTTTGGAAGCACAGGCAGATAGACAGACCTGGGTTTGAACCTTATCAAGCCACTTTCTGGCTGTGTGACTTCAAGCAAATAACTCCATTGCTCTGAGCGCATTTCCCGTGTCCTTAAACCACTCACCTCCCAGAGTGGGTGTGAGGAGGAAGTGAGAATATGTCCACGAAGGGCCTGACTCAGGGCTCTCAGCTCACGACATGATGACCCTTACAAATGGATCCTCCCGAATGGATCCCAGCAAGTCTTCAGGGCCTCACAGGGCTGGAATGGGAATCCACTGGCAAGAACGAGCGTTGGAAAAGGGGACTAATGAGGCCCATTATTACACAGCCAGCCATCGCCTTGCATCCATTATATAAAAATCATGGGCCGCTTACTACTCCTAGGACTTAGTTGCAGAAGTTAGTCACCACCAGCAGCCACAGTCACCTCGATTTATGAACAAAGCAGCTGCATTTCCGGAAGTACCAGTTATATCGGTTTCCCTGGAGAACAGAAGGTTCATGGATTGCCATTCTGACTGCCTTGTGCACACCAGTGATGGATGAGGCTTCGTCCGAATTCCTGTCCCCTCTGCAGCCCACATCCTTGGCTTTGCTCCCTCTAGAGCTCAGCCTTGTGAATTATAAGATGTGTGAGGTGATGTGCATTGTGAACTGTGGCGTTTTAGCATTGGAGTGGAGGTTATTTAAACACTGCTGAGGTAGGGACTCAATTCTTCCAGAGTGGAGCATCACTGAGAGCCCATGGGCTTGGATTTTGGAGGTGCAGGAGTGTCTGTTAAACGTGAACCTCTAGGACCCAGGAATCCTCACCCTGGGTGCTCTCTCGGTGCAGGAGAGAAGTGGGGTTCCTTGGAGATGGCTCCAGGGCCACACTTTGAGAACCCACCATGCTGGTTCCCCCTCCCAGCCATCTCCCTCCTTGATGGTAGGTCTTTCCTTTCCTTCTGATGTCAAGGGAGCTGTGTGTTTGTGTCTGTGATTTCAACAAATTGCTTTGAGAAAAAAGAGAAGTGAAGGTTAATCTGCGGACATACCAGCCCTAGCCCCTCCCCAAGGTCTTCCCCAGTCCCACACCAGAGAGGGGAGATTTCAAGATTCCTTAAAAACTGAGCTGTGGGTGGCGCATCTCAGCGAGTGCGGTGGCGGGGAGGGTGGAGATGGGAGAGAAAAACAAAGGACAGAAATGACAGGAAGACGATATCTCCTGCCACCCTTCCACCCTGAGTGGACAGCGTCCTGCTGGTGACTCCTTCCTCACTGGGGAACAATCTCTGGAGCCCTGCCGACCCTTCTCAGGTGGGGTCCCCGGGCCCTGGAGCACGACTGGTTTGACAGACACCAGAACCCACCCGCCCACCTGAGGCTCACCGCTTTGCGTGGCACCTGCCAACCTGGGCTGCCTGGCAGACAAGAGCCATCCGAGCCCCATCACACCCTCTTTATTAGTATTTATCTCCGTTATTTATTGTAGTATTAAACCACGCTGCAGCGATTCGTCTTTGTTTTGCATCGTTTTCCTTGCCCCAGTCCACGCTGTCAGAGGGCAGGGCGGTAACTCCCAGGGCCCCGCGGGTGCGGGGGGCCGCCAGCAGGGGGCGCCGCTTCCCACGCCTCCCCGCGGGTGTGCGCCCTCCTGGGTCCCCCTGACCTAGGAGGACAAGGATGGCATCCAGGCGGGTTCACTAGCGTTGCTCTTATAATGGTGGCGTTTCTCTCATTACATTGGACCTGGATTTTTTTTTTTTTTTTTTTTTTTTGGCTTTTTTTTAAGGAAAGGTGCAGGCAGGAATGAAGGCGACTAGTCAGGCAGGCAGGCAGAGAGAGGAGGAAGAAGCACTTTACTTTATTTAGTTCACTTAGTTGTTCTCCCCATCCTGGGACCTGAACCCAGGATCCTGGGGATATATGTGGACCGCGCCCTCCGAAGGCGGCTGACCTAACCACTACTCCACCAGCGCCCACGCGGCAAAGACTTCTTACTGGTAATCATCCCTATGGGCAGCCATCAGTCTTCCTGCCTCCCTCTCCACCTGCCTCCCTGCCCCACCAGGGATGCTCCAAGCTGGCCCCTGGCTCCTCCCTAAGGGCAATCGGGCCCAGAGAGTCTGCTGCCCCAGGATTCTCCAGCCCAGGAATTCTCCTGTCTGGCCTCATGCACACTGGGAAGTTTTTCCTCCCATCCTGGAGAGCTGCCTGCTGGAACTTACTGATCAGTTCCCACCTGACCATTGATGGACCCACTTTCCCTCCCGGAGGACATCATAGAGGAAAGGGTGCAGAGAGAAAAGCTAGATCCTTGTCTCATCTCTTTCTATCCTTTTTCCTGGTAAAATATACAGCATGTAAAATTTACCATCTTCACTGTTCCTAAGTACACGGTTCAATGGTGTTACTGTCATATGTTGTGCAGCCATGTCCCCTTCAGCTCCATAATTCTCGTCATCTTGCAAAATGGAATCTGTCCCTATTAAGCAATCACCCCCCGGCCCCCTCCCTACCCCCCTCGCACCCCCCGCCTCTACTTTCCGTCTCCGACTGGACAAAGCAGGTGCTTCATTTAAATGGAAACATCTCTGTTTGTCCTTTTGTGGCTGATTCGGCAGCATGTCCTCATGGTCCATCCACTTTGTCACCACATCAGACCCCTTTCTTTTTAAGGCAGAAAGATACCCACTGGATGTCTCTGCCACGTTTTGGTCATCCACACAGCTGACATGTTGGTGGCTTCCTTTTTGGCACCTGTAAATAGCACTGCTGTGAACATGGTTGAACAACTATCGTTTCAAGTTTTTGCTTTTAATTCTTTTGAATGTAGACCCCAAAATGCACATGCTGGATCATGTGGTATTTTCTTAATGTTTTGAGGACCTGCCATACTGTTTTCTGTAACAGCGACACCAGTCTTCAGTCCCACTGACAGTGGACCCGAGTTCTACCTTCTCCGTGGGCTCCCCAAAACTTGCTGTTTTCTGTGTTTTTAAAAATAAATTGATATTCTAATAGATATAAGATGGAAGCTCATATTCTTTTGATTATGCACAAATAATACAAACAGATGTGGCATATGTTTATAAGCTAAGTACTGTGCTTCAACCATCTTATATGTGTCCTGTGTATGTTCTATGTATGCATTTCCAGAATTATCCTCAAAACAAATCCTATGGGGGAGGAACTACTTTCGTCATTATTGTCTTCATTTAAAGATGCAGAAATGGAGCTCAGAAAAGTTAAGTAACTTTCCCAAACTCACACAGCCAGTCAGGGGAGGAGGAATTGAGTTTCAGACTCCCGGCTGCCTGACTCAGTTTCTAAAAAAAGACTCTCTATTCATTGTGTGTACATTTAGGTGGGAGGGCACATCTGAAAATCTGAATATCTGAAATTCCTTGTGAATTCACTGAGATGCTAAGGTAGCTGACTAAGCCAGGGAAATTCCAGAGCTTAGTGGAATCCTAAATGAGTTTGTCACTGAAACGTGAAAAGGATTTTCTTGTTCAAGCATCAGGCTCGGTGGCGCCATCTAGAGGAGACGGGAGGAAATAGGGACCGTTTCTCCCGCGCCCCCAGCAGACAAGCCTACCCCACTCCCACCCGCAAAGACTTTTCAGCTGGGGATTGATTTTCTTTGCTATTTGGGTGGGAAAGGAATGGGCAGAGCTGCCCTAGATCAACTGCAGGACCTCAGCACCAGCCGGCTGGTCAGGAGCCTGGCCATGCTCTCGCAGCAGGCAAGTCACACACCCACACCATGTTCTCTGTTTCCATTTCGTGTGTGCGTGGAGGTCACTGCAGTGACTGAATTGCCGTGACCTGCTTGGAGCGGTGCCTGGCAGTAGCAAATAGCGTAGTCTATTGGGGTTAGTGTGTTTGTTTCCTACTTAAAACAACCCAGTGTATTCCCATAGTTCTGAAGGGGTCAGTGTGGAGTCTGCTGGCTCCTTGGCTCCTGGTCTCACGAGGCCAAGTTCAAGGTGCTGGCGCTTTGGGCCCTCACCCAGAGTGTCTGGGGGAGGACCTGATTCCCAGGTCCCGTGGAGCTCCACCCCAGCAGCTGTGGATCGAGGTCACCCTCCTAGCTGGCTGTCATATGAGCTTTTCAGTGTCAGGAGGAGGCCCACACTCCGAGGCCAGTGTCCCCTTCATCTTCAAAGCCAGCAGTGGGGCAGGGGCCTTATTGTGCTTGGAACCTCCCTGTCCTCTCTCTGACCTCCTCTAGCACAGTTCGACTGGTCCCGCTGGAAACCCAGGGCACCCTCCCCGTTTTAGATCCCCGACTTGTACCTTTCCACCTGCACAGCCCTTTGCCATTTCATGGAGGACAGTCGCGGGCCCAGGGATCAGGGCGTGGGCATCTCTGGAAGACCAGTGTGGATGATGGTCCTGAGAGGGGGTGGCGTGATGAGGCCCCTGGGAGAGTTTCCAGAGGAATCCACAGGGTCAGTACCGAGGCCGTGGAGAAATGTGGGTGAGCTGGCAGATGAGAGCGTGTGCCCAGTGGGTTCCGTGGAGAAGGGACAGGACTGGCTGGGCTGAGCACCGCCCCGTGCCCGGCTCGGGTTGGGTGGGGTGGGGTGGGGTGGGGTGGGCTGGAGGAGAGGGATGGGGGTTGGGACGCACAGCTGAGAAGAAGGCGCAGGCCCAGCCTGTGGGCAGAGTGAGAAGGACATAGAGACAACACGAGATTCTGGGGTGTGGGGGCCAAAGTGAGGCACCCAGCGGGGAGGCCTGGGAGCCAAGGCTGGAAGGCAACCAGGGTGTCACAGCAGGGACAGCGGGCATTGCTGAGGGCCTGCCTGTGCACTGCTCTCCACACTTCTGTGTGTAGGTCAGAAGCACCATGTCCCTATTTTGGGGGTTGGAGTCCAAGGCAGCGGCCAGCTGAGTGGCCCGAGGTCACACAGGGAACCTCGTTCGGGCAGTTCAGCGTCCCCAACCAGCCTCTTCTTGGGTCTCTGGCCCCGCTCCCGACAGGTTCAGGAGCACAGGTTCAGGGGACAGAGGGGCAGCCTCACTCCTTCTTCCCTGGCTCCCATCTCCCAGAATCTGGCCAAGTCCTCACATCCTCGTTCTCTAAAAAAAACTAGTTTTTACTATTTCTGCAACATCCCAACGAGGGGTTGTGGGGAGGAAGGCCAAGAACCCAAAGGGAAAAGGAAATAAATAACACACACACACACACACACACTCACACACACACACACACACGGTGTGCCGTGGTGGCCTAGCGGTCTAATACACCTGGGAGCCATCCCACATTCATCCCAAGGTCCAGGGTTCAAGACCCAGGGCCCGAGGGGAACAACTAAGTAAAAAGCTCTTCCTCCTCTTCTCTCTTCCTTCCTTCCTGATTGTCTACCCACCTTCATTCCTGCCTGTACCTTTCCTTTTAAAAAAAAAAAATTGCACACACATGCTTTCACTGTAAAAGTGTACCCCACTCTACTGAAAATCTTGCAAACAGTATCTGCTGTCAGTCCTGTGCAGTACGCTCCTCACACCCACCTCTGCGGCCCAGAAAGCGACCTCAGAGAGGCAGACCCTTGGCCCAGGCTGCAAGGCTGGAAGGCAGCAGAAGTGGGCCTGGGGCCACAGACTCCCGCAGGGACCCCGCTTGCTGGGAACCGTGAGCAGCTGGCGCTTCCTGCCCACATTCTCAGCTGAGTGCTTCTCGCTCATTACGTTACCAGTCATGTCCAGGGCTGTTCTGTTGCTACTTCCACTTGCAGGTGAGGAAACCGAGGCACCAAGAGAATAAGTCACTTACCTGAGCTCACCAACAAGGACGTCAGAGACCTGAAAGGCCGGTCTCACCTCCTGCCACACAGACCTGCCTCCCTAACCACCAGCCCATCTGCCTCCCTCTGATGGAGGTGGCCAGGGACAGTGGCCAGTGGGTTGATGACACTCTTGAAGGCAAACCTGGGTATAAGTCAGACTCCTCAAGTTGGGTGACTTTGGGGAAATGTAATCATCCTGAGCCTCAGTTTCCTCACCTGCAAAGTGGAGAACTTCCCTTTGTGTTATGTGAGCAGGAGATGTTCTAAGACTCTAGTGCTGACCTCTGAGTGCAAGTACTCCTTGTAGGAAAGCTGGATGAAGCGCCGTGAGAAGACAAACTTGGAAAATCACTACAAAGTCGCAGGCTGGAGTACATGTCTCCTGGGTGGTGTCCTGCAAAGATGAGACTTCAAAAGTGCCTTGCAGCTCAGGGGCCCGGAGCCTGGCAGTGCGAGATTTCCTCCCAGGGGCTGAGTTGCTCTTCTTATAACAGTGAAATTGCAGGACTCTTCTGTCCCCATCACCAGTTCCCAGACACACTGCTGGGGGGCCTTTTCTCTGCCTCACACCAGGTCCCTACTGAGCACAGATTATCACTAGTTAGATAAATTCCAAGTAGCTTTTAAGAAGCCAGAGAAATAACTAGTCACATGCAGAAACTTCATTGTACATCAGGGTTTTCTTAGGCAGACAGGCAGGAAGAGAGAAGAGGAAGAAGCATTTTATTTTATTTTCATTTGTTTCATTTTGACTGTTTGCCCTGGACCCAGGAAGTGAACCCTGGTCCTTGGGATATACATGGACTGCGCTCCTTCAGAGGTGGCCGACCTAACTGCTACTCCACCAGGGTGCACCTCATCAAGATTTTTAAAAAGATTGTTACAAAACTATGCTATCGTCTAAATTTTGTTTAAAAATTTTTTAAGATTATAAGCACAGAAAAAAGTCTAGAAGGCCATGAACCAGAGCATTAACAGTGCTTACTTCTGGAGGATGGGGTTCCTAGACATTCAACATCTTCTTTATGCTTTTCTCTTGTTTTCATTTTCTGCAATATTTATAAAAAGACAGTATCTTTAAAATAACTAGAAGAAGCATGCCCTGGTGGAACAGCGGTTAGGTCAATCACCTCTGAAGGAGCGCAGGCCACATACCCCTGGGTTCCAGTCCTGAGTCTACAGGAAAAGCAACAAGTGTGAACAACTAGATGAAAATATAGTAAAGACGCTTCTCCCTCTTTCTTCCTGCCTGCCTGCTCGCTTTCATTGCTGCCTGCTTGCCTTCGTTGCTGCCTGCACCTGTCCTTTAAAAAAAGAAACAGAACAAACACACGCATAAAGCAACAATGATTGCAAACCCTTCCCTTGAGGGCACGCCCCCTACTCCATGAACTTGGCATTTTCCTTGCAGAAAAAGGGACACTGGTCACTTGCCGACTGACGTGTCCGATGTGTGTGTGGATGTTTCTCCTCTGGGTCCTGACCGAGCCTGCCCGCAGTGGGACGGGGTCAGCGGGAGAGAAAGAGAGCGCAGCCCGTGGTCACTCTGACTCCCCAAGTTCCCTTTGCCTGGGTGCTGCCTGGATCCCCGCTGGTGTCTGGGTCAGGTCAGCACCCCCACACGCACTAGCTGTGTGACCTTGGGTAAGTCACCTAACCTCTCTGACCTGCAGCAACCGTGTTGGAAAACGCGGACTGTGTGCCCATCCCGTGAGGAGCGGTGGGTGAGCAGCGGAGCGCAGGGGGCCAGTGGCGGACAGAGGTTAGGGGCCAGGCAGGTGTTCGAGGTCACGGCCCTGACCGCCCTCCTCTGCCATTTCAGTCGGCTGACATCGACAACCACCACGCGCTCATCGAGTATAATGAGGCCGAGGGCAGCTTCGTTCTCCAGGACTTCAATTCCCGCAATGGCACCTTCGTCAACGAGTGCCACATCCAGAATGTGGCTGTGAAGCTGCTGCCGGGCGACGTCCTGAGGTTTGGGTCGGAAGGGCTGACCTATGAACTGGTGATCGAAAACTCACCCTCGGTGAGTCCAGGGCCCGTGGGGTGGAGCGGGCCCCAGGCCCCGCTCGTCTGGAGCATCCTCACTCTGGTTTGACTCAGGCTTGATCCAGCCAAGTTCAGATCCAGCCAAGTTCAGATCCCATCCTCCCTGCCGGGTCCCCGCGCCCTCTTCTGGGCAGGTCCTGGAATCACACGCAGACAGGACCTGGGAGCCAAGGCGTTTCCTGACCATGTGAGGCTGGGTGAGGTGGGAAGCTAGGGCGCTCTTGTAACAGCTCCAGAGACGCCCTTTTCAACCACAGCAGCTCTCTGTCGCTGCCTAACTCTGTGACCTCGGCCAGCGTTCTTTGGCCGCCTGGGTGTCCCGTTCCTCGAGGGCCTGTGCAGTGGCACAAAGAGACTATCAAGTGTGAAGGTCAGTTTCACGCCCAGTAGGTGCTCGGCAGGTGGCGGCTGTTACGACAGCCCCCGTCAGAAACGTGTCTGGGACTGGGGCTTAAAACACGGCCCAGTTTAAGTGAAATGTAACGCAAAACTCACCAGGGGCAGACGGCTCACCAGGGCAGGACATGGGTGTGGTCAGAGACACAGCCTTCGGTCACAATCCGCTGCTTGCTCGCTCTGTGCTTCTGGGCAAGGTGTGGACCCCTGGGACCCTCGGTTTCCTCATCTACAAGGCGGGCAGATAGCAGGCTTATCTCCAGCGCTGAACGAGGCAATGATAATCGTAGAACTCCGTGTGCCCTGGTGGCCCTGGGGTTAAAAGTCTGTGCCTCTGGCTCAGGCTTTGCCACCCAGGGCAGGAGCAGCAACCAAGATGAACAAGCAAATAAGGTGCTTTTTCCTCCTCTCTTGTCCTCCCTGCCTGTCTCTGCTTGCCTTCATTCCTGCCTACACCTTTCCTTTCAAAACAAAAATTGTAGCGCTCACGTATCGCCCGCTCATGGGGGGACACGGTTCATCCCTGTCACGTGTGTCCTAGATGTGGGTCATGTGTGTTTGTCTTGCTCCCCACCACCGAGAAAACTGAGACCTCTGAGACTTTGAGAGGAGGCTGAGTATAAATAAATAGACACAATTTGGAGGATTCAGACAGAATCCTGGGGGTCCCCTGGCAGCCCCAAATCTGTACTCCAAGATAGGCAGCTCCCCCAGGCTCCACGGCCCTCAAACCACACCGTCACATGTGGCTCTGGGACTGTTTTCCTGCTGCTTCAGCCACCCAGCAGCCTCTTCCCACTCGGACCAACATCAGAGCATGTTTTTCGTGGATGTGCCAGGGCAGAGGGCGGGGCCGGCGCGGGTGCGCCCGCCCCAGGGGGCGTGGCCCTGATCACGGGGTCTGGAGACGGGTTCTAAGCCCCCCACCCCAGACAGTCAGCAGACAAGCAAGTAAGTGGCCACGCTGCTCGTTCTCCAGCGTTTCTTCGGACAGGAACCCTCCCAAGACCTCCCTGCCTAGAAGATGGAAACATTTGCCAATCAACTCCCTCAGGGGTGGCACTGGAGTTGGAAAATAGAGAAAGAAAGTCCCTTGGTTGGCACCTCGGTTGGCACCCCGGCCACGTCCTGGAGCAGAAGGAGAGCCGTTGTGCGCACACTCCAGGACCTCCCTTCGCGAGGACGGCGGCCCGGGGCTTGTTCAGGACACAGGTGCAGGGTCGGGAAGCAGCCTCCAAGCAGTGACAACGGCTGCCTGGGCCAAGGGTCTGCGGATCGAAGTCACAGAATCAGGAGGGCCAGCCACGTGGCGGGTTTCGTTTGTGGTTGGCTGGTTGTTTCAGCGCTTTCACACTGGCAGTGTAAGGCGCTTTAACACAGCCGCGGGGTAAGGAAACCCACGTCTTTCTTTGTCCTGAAATATGGCCAGTCAAGCGGAAAGGCCCAGAATGAAGAAAGGGAGCCTGGTGCACAAATGAACTGTCTCACGACAGGGTGACAGCTCCTGTCAGCCGTCCCCACCCCGCCGTGCGTGGTGCAGGATCAGGTCTTGGGCCCAGGGGCCAGCTGGGGGGGCTCCATGGGGCAAACACGGCTGTCCAGCTTCGGGCATCCCTTTCGCACGTTCTGTCCCTGTCCCCGCTCGGCCGGATCCTCCCCGGGGGAATTTCTGGGGGTATCCTGCACCCTTCGTGCGGTGCCGCGGTGCCCGGCGTCGGAGCGCCCTCTATGGGCCGCGCCCCGTACAGCGCGAAGAGAGGAGGGACTCGCGAGTCACCAGGAGCCCGAGCGCAATTCACCTGCAACTTACTCTCCCTTCCTGAGCTTCCGCTTCCGATCTCTGCCCAGCGGGGACTCCTGAGTCACTGCGCTCCTCTCCCTTCAGATTTCTTCCAGCGGTCATCAGGACCACCCCTGTCATGGGACAGACACCAATGCCCAGGGACCTTCAGCGACTTCCCCAAGGTCCTGTATCCCTTCCAGCCAGAACCAGAAGCTGGATCAAAGTCAGACCTCCAGAGCAGCCCAAGGTCTCGGCGAAGTTTCCTAACAGTGAGAGCCTCGGGCGGCTCCTGGGCAGTGAAGGAGCGTCCCGCCATCCCAGACCCACGTGTGAGCCCGGCCAGGTGGGCAAACGTGGAAGCCGCCCATAATAGAAGAAAATGCAGTTTCACTTAGGGGGCTTTCTCATTTGCCTCCACTAGTTTTTTACCAGGGATATTGCTGCAGATTCTGGAAGAAATTCAGATATTTCTTCTTTTACCTTTTGGATGATGATGATAATGCCCGATGACTAATGTTTAATGCACATCTATTAGGTACCAGGAAGTGTTCTGACCTTATATCTGCATCACTGCTCTCACTTCTCACAAACTAAGGAGCATTTTATTTTTTTACAGACAAGGCACAAAGCAACACATTCACCAGGGCCACAAGGTCGGGGAGGGGCAGGAAAGGGAGCTGGCTCGGTTCCGGTCATGCGGACCCCCATGCTCTTAACCAGAGCCCGACAGCACAGCCTACAAGCTGCCGCTGTAAATAAAGTTTTATTGGAACATGGCCCTGCCTGCTCACTTAGCCTTTGCCCTGGTCGCTTTCCTGCTGCAGTGACAGCAGGAAGGCAGATGAGAAGGGAGGACTGTGGTCTGGCACGCTGCAGGAAACGCTGACTGGCCTCTGCCTGGAGAGCTCCCCTGTACTGCTCATTCCTTCCCCTCCGTTTCTGAAAGAAGAGCTAAGAAAAGAGGTGGGAAGAGGCAGCAAGAATAGCTCACACTCATGGCCCTACTATGTGCTGGTTGCTCTGCTGGTCAGCTGCTTGCTTAGTTCACTGAGAAACAGGAAAACAAAAAAACAGGCAAGCGGAAAAAAAATCAACTTTGACCAGCTTTTTCATTGCCACTAAAAAAAAAAAAAGAGCTGGGAATATGTAGCTCTAAATATACAGATAGATGCATTTGCATATATAGAAATAATACAGTCGCACTGAGATGTGTCTTATAAATACATGGATACTAACATAAAATATGAAGATACTAGATGCTAATATATACTATGCAGAGATGCACGTTATAAATTTTACCTGTTTCTTCGATTGCAACGTTTTCTTTGAAAATTTTGGAATGTTTTCCCTGGTATAACTTTGGAAGCAGAAACTCACTCAAAGGACCTGAGAGGTCTGCACCATCATCAGATGTCTGCACAGCACAACACAACCTGGGAGGAGACGGGGAGGAGCCCCAGCGGACCAACCTTAGCATCCTGGAGAACAAGGCCATCTATCAGGGACCCTAGGTCAACTGTGGCTGCGTCCCGCTACCTCTGGTATCTCCCATTCTTTCTTACCAACCTCCAGCCTCATTGCTGCTTCTCCCTTCTTAACTTGATGATCATTCATTCATTCCATCACACAGTCATCAAGACTGAATCCAAACCCACCAAGTCTAGGGGTAGAAAGGCTATTTGCAAAAATCTGGGTGTTTCTCATTAAACTCTATTGCCCATTTTATAGACTGACCCAGGAAGCTAGTTTGCATTTCAAAGGAAACACTCTAAGCTAAAAGATTTACCAAAAATGGGAAAATCCAATGAGCCAGATCTCCCTTAGCCCAGCTGGTAAAAATCCAAATGAATGACTTTTCCGAACAGCCCAAAGACACCACGTCTTTAAGCTCCGAAGTCTAAAAATAACATGTAACCCTGCAGTCTTTGCGCTGCCTGTATAATCCCGACTTCTCACACTGAAATTCTGCAGCAGTGTTTTAGCCTTTTCTTGGGGATTAGCAGCATCACCCTTTTGAATCAGGAGGACAGCCCAGGGGTTGTTTGGGAGGGAAGGCTGTTTGCCCCGTGCTGGCCTGTGTTTCATGTTGTCTGTCTGGCCTTTCAGGGGCCCTTGTCCTCTCTGGTGAGGTTAAGCTGCCTCCCTCACCCCTTCTGCACCCCAAGTCCCTTCTAGCCACTCAGTTGTGTGGTTACAAGAGTCAAATGGAGTCGAGGGGCTGCAGGTGTCCCCAACAACTGTCGTATGAGTGAGCTGCATTTGCAGATATATTTGAATACTTTGCTATTCTTTTCTACAAACTCAGAGTTGCTTTTTTTTTTTAGCTAGCCTCTCACTTTGGACTAATTTTAGATTTACAGAAGAATTGTCATGAAGGGCCAGAGAGGTGCTCCGCACACCTCTTCTGTCCCCGTCCTGTTAACTGTCCCACACCCACCAATCACGCTTCCAGATCAAGGATCTCACATGGGCCCATGATCACTCCTGAGCTCCCAGCCAGAGAACCACGCTGCATGTCCTCGCTGTGCCTTCTCTCTGGTCCGTGACCGTTTCTCCCTCTTTCCTGGCTTCTCACACCTTCCATCCTGAGAGCGTGTGGAGCTCTGACCAGAATCCAGAGAGGAGCCCCAGTCTGAGTGTTCTGGCGTGTTTCTCTGATCAGGCCGGGCTGCGGGCTTCTGGAAAGCAGAGGGTGGCGATTTGCACACCCAGCACCTCTGGGAACATTAAGCTCTTCACTGGGGTAGGCTGTGTCCCGGGCTTCCCCACTACAGTTCCTGCTCCTCTCTTTGCCCTTTGTGACGGCTAGAGCCCACCCTCGAAGAGAGGGAGGAGGGAGCCGCCGGCCTGATGGGAGGCACGTCTATTGATGGTAAATTCTGGAAGAAGGGGGTCTCCTCTCCCCCTTTATTTATTTACTCAGTCATGCGCTTGTATCACTGCGGACTAGTGTCCATTGATTGTGTGCTTCGGATGATGATCAAGTGGTACATTATTTTGTCACCTCAGTTAGCCTAGCCGTGGCCACTGGGAGCACTTTTATAAGCTCGATGTGTCCCTTTGGCAGACCCCAGCCTTCTGTTTGGGGCACTTCCTTCTTTTCCACTGTTTGTCTTACATTTTCCCTGCCCCAGCCCCAGGATCAGCCAAAGGCCGGGCGACTTCAACCCTGTTTGCCAAATTCTCAGTTCGGCTCGGTCAGCCAGCAGCAGGTACCATGCTGGGCGCTGGGCACCGACGGTGAGTGGCCGGTAAATACTTAATGACCAGCTCTCTGGGAAAAAGCAAACTCTGCGTGTGCCGTCTAAGGGGCATGGACCTAACGAGCGTCTACACAGTCCCGACAAACAGTAATCACATACGCAGTGCTGTGGGGTAAGCTCCGCAGAGCCCGCTGATGTCAGCGTGCTCCCTCGACCGGCTAAACTCGCGTGCCCCTAGATCCTGGTGGGTGTCTCTGTTTGCATTTATGAGTAAGACAAAAGCGAAATAAGAAATACACGTGTCGGAACTTCCCACGTTCATCAACGACCCGAGTGACTTCTTTGCCACATCAGAAAACAGAAGTATCCAGAAGACTCGCCCCGGTTTTTTGTGCTCCTCCTAATGTCATGCCCGCAGACACAACCTGCTGCCATGGAGTCTGCAGTGCTGGCATTTTCTCCACCGCTTGTGCAGTGTAGACAGCAGCCAAAGGCAATCACGCGCCCACTCACAGCATTTTGTTCTGGTCTTGGCCTGTCAGTGACCACTGCTGTGTCTGGACCCGTCTGCGATCTGTGACTCCTCGCAGGACTGCAAGACGCCTCAGCAGTGACCGCTGGGAAACTTTGGAAAAATAGAGGTTTATGACTTACAAGACCTGGAGGATAGACATCACACGTGGAGCCACACAGGGAGGTGTCAGGAAGAGAGAGAGGAGAGAGAGAGAGACAGAGAGAGACAGACAGAGAGAGGGAGAAGAGACTATGAAAATGACTATGAGAACAAATACGAAGCAGCCTGCTTTTATTGGGTCCATCATGGGGGATGGGTCTAAGCTTTCGGAGTTGAATCTGTTGGTGAATTGAAAACATAAGGTGGGAATTTCAAGTGCAGGAAGAAAAGAGGGGGATTAAGTGAAACACCAGTTTGCAGAGATGTCTACACCCCAATGCTGATCGCAGCGTTGTTTACAGCAGCCAAGAGCTGGAAGCGACCTAAGTGCCCCTAGAGAGATGAGCGGGTGAAGAAGACGTGGTGTGTGTACAATGAAATGTTTCACAGCCCTGAAAGAAGATGCAATTCTGTCATTTGTGACAACCTGGGCGAACTAGAGGGGACGATGCTAAGTGAAACCATCAGAAGGAGAAAGACAAACCCTGGATGATCTCCTAGGTGGAACAGACTAAGGAAAAACCCACCCTTGGACATTTGCAGCCATAGAATGAGGTTTCCCGTAAGGCGTGGGCTGGGGGCGGCACAAGTGGCTGTGGGTCCAGTGGACAGTGAGCAGGCGGATGGGGCACCTGCACAAAGGGGCTTATGCTGTTTTGTCAATCAAAGTGATCTCAATAAAAATATTTTTGAAGTGGCCCCAGTGGGCAGTTACCTCGAGTAAGAATCTGTAGAAGCAGGACACTTGGCTGGGGTTGGGAGTGTCAGCCGGGCTGTCTGGGCTGCAGATGGCAGTGATGACGGAGGTCACCCTCTTCGAAGTGGATGCCTTGGCCTCACGGCTTCCGTCGCGGGCCCGACATTACAGAAGGGAAAAGCAGCTGAGTGGATTCGCACGACTCGCTCGTTCAGGCGGACGGAATGCAGCTGAGCACGGGCTGGAAAGAGGGGTGCAGGTGGTCACCACCGTGCGACCCATGTCATTCCCAACACAGACACAGGAGAGCGAAGCCATAGATGAGCATAAAACCGTAAACAGTTCAGGGGTGAGTTTCAAGAATTTAGTGTCTTGGTCTCTGATGTGGCAACTCTAAGTTTTTGTACTTCAATTTTTATTCGTAGCTGTGTTTCTCAACCAGCTCACAGAATTCTGGAGCAGTTAATAACCGGCCTTCATGAGCTGCTGGCACCTGGCCTCGGACCCCTCTGGCATAGCAGTGGACATGCCCTCGGCCCCCTGGCTGGAGGCGGGGGTCCTCTGAGCGGTGTCCCGGGACACATGGGGAAATTGTCCATGTCCACAGCATCCCACTTCCAAGTACTCTGTGTCCTTGCGGTTTTCATACCATATGTTCCCTTTTTCCCTTTTTTAACTCAGAAGCGCTCCTTTTCTGCACTGGCCTCTGCCAGTGGGAACACGGGCACAACCCTGCCTTCAAATAACCTGGGAGCCGCAGGAACAGGGCTGCCGCCAGTCAGGGCCACCACCTCCTGCTGCGAGGCCTGCGGCAGGTGCCTCAACCTCCCTGAGCTTCGGTTTCCCAATCCACAAACCGGGGCCAAACTGCCTCCCCAAACTCCAGACCAGCTGGTGAGTAGACGCGGTGTCACGTGGTCAGTGTGCAGCCGCAGCAGTTTCAGTACGGCTGGTGGCAGGCAGTGACCAGCTCTCAGAGGGCGCTGTCTGTGTCCCCACCCTCCACAGAGCCTCCAGACCCCCTCAGAACCTGGTTGTAGGCACCTGTGTGCAAGCTACTTTGTTTTTTCTTAGGGTGTCTCAATCAACCTGCACCCTTTACAGGGTTCAAAGCAGCTAGAATTCACACAAAGAACAAACAGATCAGCTGAAGAAAGTACACAGATTGTGATATGTTGAGTAAATCATTGACCGGTGTTTGTTCGAGCTGATATCAAGGTTTAGAGGATGTGGGCGCGGTTAATTCAGGTGGCCGACAACCTATTTTAAAGAGAATGTGGAAGAAATCAGGAATATAACGTAAGCCACCTCAAAAATAAAACAGAAAACCAACCAGGCAACATACCCCATGGTCATCACACGGGGCAGGGATGGACCCATTCCAGGAGGGGGGCTGGAGAGGAACGGGCAGGGGTGCCCTGGACCGATGGGTCACCCAGCCCGGCCTTGTTTTTGCCCCAGTCCCGGCCCGCTTCCTCCTCCCACCCTGCCAGTCCTTCTTTGCCCTGTGTGTTAGGTTCTTAAATCTCCAAAAGGAATTTCAGAACAACCCAAAACGTTAATGAGTGAGAAGAGGGGTTTTCTTTGCTGTTTTGGTTTTGGGTTTTGTTTTCAAAGGCAAGTTACAGGCAGGAATGATGGCAAGTAGTCAGGCAGGAAGAGAGGAGGAAGAAGTTTTATTTATTTTATTTAGTTGTTCATCTTGGTGGGTTTCCTGACCCCAAGTCTTGAACCCTGGACCTTGGGATGTGTGTAGACCACATCCAGTGAACTAAACTGCTAGGCCACCAGGGTACACCAAGTTTTTGTTTGGAAAGAAAGGAAAAGGAAAGACCATTCTCAAGAGAGAGCGTGGCCTTCCCCTCAAAAGGTCATCATCACCCGATAACCCCACTTTTTGTGCACCAATTATTGGGGAATTTTTTTTTAAAGGAAAGGTACAGGCCAAATGAAGGCGAGCAGGCAGGCAGGCAGGAATAGAGAGGAAAGAAGTAAGAAGCATTTTAATTTTAATTTTATTTTATTTAGTTGTTCATCTGGGTAGCTCCTTTTTTTGTCCCTATCAGTCAGAGAATAGGGGACAGTGGGTGAGAGGGAGGGAAGTAAGGGAGGGAGGGAGGGAGGGAGGGAGGGAGGAAAGGAGGGAGGGAGAGTGACAGACATTGGCATGTATTTTTAAACTAAAACTTCTAAAGACTTGCTGAATGCTGACCATGACCCCAAGCTCCGTGCATATTCTAAACAGCTCAGAGCTGCTTCCCTTTGCTTTCCCCCACCCTCTCCTCCTCATTCGCTGCAGCAATCTCAGGCCTGGCCTAGTCCCGCCGGCCTGAGAAAAGCAGTGTTAGCCTCCCCACGCTTGATCAGCTTTAGCAAGAAAACAGAATCTCCTTTTTTTTTTTTTCCTTTTTGAAGCAGAAGAGCATGATGGGTGGGTTTTGTTTTGCTTTTCCTACATGGATACACCTTTAGACACCCTGTGGGTGGGCTCTGTGCGCTGGAAGGGACAGAAGGGAGCTCCCCCCGGCCTCACGGTGCTGAGCACTCAGGCCACCAGCCCATCCAGGACTCAGCCGCCTCCCCAGCCCTGCACGCCTCTCCACAGCTGCCCAGAGGTGGGCGCAACAGAGGAATGAGATTCTGAAACCTGCTCCTGCATGAATGAGCCCCAGGCCACCACTCTGAGTGGGACCGTTCGCAGAGGGACAAAGCCCTCTTGCAGGACTTGCAGAGAGTGGTCCCATCACAGAGACAGAAAGTGAGCTGTGGCCACCAGGGGCTGAGAGGACAGAGATGAGGGGAGCTGTTTAATGAGAATACTTTATCCTAAGATACAACGTTTCTGGACATCTGTCTCACAATCACATGAATGTTTTGGGTTGTTTTTTTTAAGAGGAAGGAAGGCAGAAAGGAAGCGGGAGGAGGAAGAAGCACTTTATTTAGTTAAATTTTCATTTTAGTTCAATTGCCCATCCATTTAGTTGTTCATGTTGGTTTTTATCCCCCCGTCCTGCTGCGAACCTGGGTCCTTGGTCTTTGCAGGGACTAAGCCTGAGCCGTGAACTTAACCACTGAGTCACCAGGGCGCCATGTGAATAGACTTCACAGTACTGAACGGTGCACTGGAAAATGGTTAGGATGCAAATGTGATGCTGTGTGTTATTTACCATAATATATATACATATATATATTAATATACATATATTATATATATATATATATATATATATATTGCTTCCCCCTCTGCCCTGCTTCCCCCGGCTGCTATAGTCTCAGGTCCCAAAAGGTCATGGAGAGCCTGGTGTCCAGCCAAGTCTCCCTGGCTCTGAGTGAGCCGCATGCCACAGGCGGAACCAATCACTATTGCCAAGGAAGGTGATTGATGGATGGCTTGGCCTCACCCCCAACAACAGGTGGAAGAAGGAGAGAGATTCCCCGGGTCTCCAGAATTGCTGAGTGGGTTCCAGCAAAGTCCACTACAAAGTGGAGCCCTGAGGCATGAGACGTGATCACCCCCTATTGTACCCTTGCACTTGGCTGGCAGTGCGGTGCATTTAGCTAAGCATCCCCGCAGGAAAGAGAATTCCTCCACCTAGTGGTAATCTCTGCATTTGTTTTCGAGCAGGGGCGGTAAACACGTTAGAATCCATGCTTCTCATGCCCAGCGTCGGGCCAATAAATCTTTATTACACCAGCAGGAAAAGGCTTACTGGCATGATGAGGGCAAGGCAACCCCGGGGAGGGGAGGGAAGGGTTGAGAGAAGAAGTTAGCACCGGCAAGGGCAGAACACGTCACCTCTGATGGCCAAGGAGGGGAGACTGGGAAGTGAACCCCAGATAGCAGGTTCCAGAACTTGCTCCATCCGTTACTGAAGCAGACTGAAAACGCAGGCCCAGATGCCTCCAGGCAGTCGGAGTTTGGCCCTGAACTTCCCCAGCGCTGTTCTCGCTGACTCCAAGAAAGTTTCAAGGGAGCACACAGGATTCTGCCTGGCTGGGGAGAGGCTGGTCCTGAGCCTGCGTGGGGAGAAGCCTGGCTTGAATAAAATCCAGCGGCCGTCACAGGAGGCTCTGGCTGTCAGCCGCGATTTGGAAGGAAACCTTCTGCCCTGTGCCTCGCGGAGGGTCTCAGAGCTCAGATTCTCTCCCAGGACGGAGGAGACTCCGTGCGTGGCCTTACAGAGGCGGCAAACCCTCGAACTTAGCTTCTGACATGAAGTGTATTTTTTTTCTGCCAAGAGGTTGGGAGGGAGGGTTGGTGAGGGAGAGACAGAAACAGAGAGGAGAGAGAGGAGAAGGACGAAGATCATCAGACCCTGGTCCCAGTCCCCTCTCTACCACCGTCTGAGCTTGCGTGAATCTCTTCACTGCGGTGCTCCCCGGGGGAGTAGCGGTTGGGTGCGGTCCATGTCCATCCCAAGAACACGAGATCACATCCTGGGCCGAGGGCAGCAACCATGATGAACAACTAAATAAAATAAATAAAAAGGTGCTTCTTCTTCCTCTCTTCCTGCCTGCTTCTGCTTGCCTTCATTCCTGCCTGCACTTTTCCTTTAAAAAAGAACAAATTCTTCACTCCCTCCCCCCCATCATTTGTTAGATAGGGATCAGAGGCCTCCTCGCAGGAGGCCTATGTTACAGGTACAATCAGTGATCACACTCACTGGCCTCATCCTTTAAGCAGAAGGCACAGGGAGAAAACACCAGAAACATATTAATCCAGATGAAAGCCAGGGGCCAGTGCCTCTCCGCAGCGGCGTCCCCACATTAGCTGGGTTTTTAATGCTTTCCGTCCCTAGTAGCTGCAGACCCCTCCGGCAGGGTCAGAGCATGAAGGCGTCTCTTGATAGATATCTCTGGGGCGTCTGCCCAGAATCAGGTGTGCTGGATGTGGAGGAGCAAAAACGAATGAGACACTCTGGGTTCCTGCCCTGCTGGAGGCTGGGCTGGGCTCGGGGGGCAGATGGAGGAGAACTGAGACCCGCGGGGAGCATGGGAAGAGCAGATGCCCGGATTCTAGACAGCTGGCTTGAGTCTCAGAGATGTGCCTGCTCATTGCTTCACCCAGCATCTGCGTGCCCATGTGGGCTCCATGTACCAGGTGTTTCTTCAGGTGCTGGGGACACAGGGCGGGGGCGGGGAGCAAGAGAACCCTCTCCTGTTGGAGGAGATCTTCTACCAGCTCAGCAGCTCTACCCAGCCTGTGATCCAGGCATGTGGTGCATTAAGTGAGGGCCTGCCTGTGAGCCTCTTGGCAGCATGAAGGACACACCCATGAAGGTGGTGTGAAGACTGTAATGAGACCCGGGGCTGAGACCACCGTCCCAAACCAGGGAGCATCCTGGGGGGCTTCCTGGGCGAAGGGACTTCAGAATCCGAGAGCAAGAGCAGCAGCAACTGTGTGGTTGGGACAAAGGGGTGGAGACCACTCCGGCAGATTGTAACCACCCCGACCCTCCTGTCTGACCCTGCAGTTCTCCTTCCCGTGGACGAGGGGACCGACACCATGGCCAAGGGCACAGACACCTCGAACCACACAGCAGTGCAACCAGACGTCACCGTCACCACGGATCCCCTTCCCCCAGGTCGCGCGGCCAGCAACGGTGCAGAGGAGCTGGTTCCAGGGCTTCCCCGGGCCCACGACGGTCCCACCCGGGCCCTACGCGCAGCCCGTGGGCGCCGGCAGGAGCCTGTTCTCCTTCATGGTGGACGGCACCCTCCATCAAGCAAGGTTCCCCTTCATCAAGCAAGGTACCTGCCGGGACTGGGGCCGGGTTTACAGCTGCGAGCACGGGGCTCGTGTTTTCTGACTCTAAAACCAGTGCATAACCACCGTGGAAAATTAAGTAGAAAGTAAGAAGACAGTTCAAGATCAGCTGTCACCCTTGTATCACCCAGGTTCCCCTGGTGACTTTTTGGTGCCTGTTTCTCCAGACCGTGTCTCTAGCTGATGCACCCTCCGTGCCCCCATGGGTGTGTCTGTGTGTGTGTGAGTGTGTGTGGCACCTGTGAGGTATAGCAGGGCCTCTGACCCAGATGCACAGAAACGTCAGTAACTGAAGCCCCGCCTTGTGCCAACAGCCTTTGGAGGCTTTTAAATATTTTAGTACCATTTTACAGGTGAGAAGAGACTGAGGCTTAGTGAGGAAAATTACTTCCTCAAAGATGCTCCCTTCAATCAAATCTAATGTTTCTCCGTCAAATTTAAGGTCGCTTATCTCGGCGACTGTCACAGCCTGGTCACTGTGGGGACACACAGCCTTCGTCTTTCCTTCCCGCCCTCACCCCCCAACCCCGTGGCATTTGGGGTGGAGACTCCTGTGTCGCTGTCCCTGGCACAGCAGCTGGTCGACTTAGTCCCTGGTGTGATTCCCAGGTTTCCTCCGTGGCCTCTGGTGTGGCCGTCCCACCCCCTGCCTCTGTGTCGCGACCCCAGGGCCCTCTGAATCCCCAGGTCTCCTCATGGTGCCATGCCTTCCCGTGGTTTCACTCAGGTCCCTCCATCCAGTCACTGCACTTCCCCATTAAAACCAGTTCTTACCACGAAATACACACGTATAAGAGTACATGACAGGAAGCCCTACATTTTGCATCACCATCATCCCGCACGTCGTCGAGTCACCCCTGGTGCGGCCACCACACAAGTTAAGAAATTGTGCAGCCCCTACTCCAATGGTTTCATGTGAAATTTAAAAATGTGCGGCAAAGTCAAAAAAATTATACAGAGAACCCCACCTAATTCTGCCTTCAGTAGAACCGAAGGAACATTACATGATAACATAGGTTTGAGGTGTGCACTTTTGTAAATCAAGGTCTGTATATGATACATTAATTTCACCACAGCCACAAACAAGTCCATCCTTCTCCATACAATCAACCCCTTTTGCCTGATTTAGCCCCCTCCCCCTTTCCTTCTGGTCATCGCTAATTTGGCTCTATCGATTAATAGTCTGTTTTCATGTTACTTGATGATTCCTTTACTTACTTCTCTACATGCCACATCTGAGTGAAATCATCTGGTGTGTATCTCTCTCTCTGACTTGTCATACCAAGTATAATTCCCTCTAGACCCATCCATCTTGTTGCAAATGGCAAGATCTTTTTTAAATCTATCCTTCTATTCATTCATTAATCCATCTTATTTTTTGATGTATTTCAAAATAAATTGCACACACCTATCATCTTCCCCTGAAATATTTTAACATACAGATCATTAACAAGAGCTCAACAGTCTTCGCCTTTTGATATTGAATTAACACACAATGTGCATTAGTTATCAACTACTGCTAACAAATTCCCCCAAAACTAAGCATCCTAAAGTAACAACAAAAAATCTAAATAGGTATTGGCTTGTCCAGTTTCTGTGGGTCTGGAATTGGGGAGTAACTTAGCAAGGTGCTGTGACTGAGGGTCTCTGGTAAGGTTGTACTCATCTGAAGGCTTGACTGGGCCTGGAGAATCTGCTTCCAAGATGGCACGCTCATGTGGCCGTGGGCAGGAGGCCCCATTCCTCTCCACATGAACCTCCCCAAGAGCTCTGGATGTTCTCAGGGAATGGCCCTGAGTTGACTCCTCCTGAGCAGGTGCTCCAAGAGAGCAAATGGGAACTGTACTGTCTCAGGATCTTTGCAAACCCCAAACTAAGGACTTTTCTATTGCCGGTCAGCGTTCCTCAATCTCCGCACACTGACATTGGGCCCAAATAAATCTGTCCTGTAAGTTGTTAAAAGTTTAGCCGCATTCCTGGTCTCTACCCTCTAGATGCCTATGACAAACCTACTTCACCCCCAGTTAAGATACTCAAAAATGTCCCAGGCATTCCAAATGTCCCCTGGGGGGCAAATCATCTGTTCCGCTCCGCCTTCATCCCTCTCCTTCCACAGGCAATAAAACCTTAGCCCCTGAGAACTCATGGAAGGTTGGGAGGAGAATTGTTAAGAATAACAGAAAATACCTGAGATGAATTTTTTTTATAGTGTTGTCCTGATTTACACATATTTTTCCCAATAATGGGACCGTTTAAACTAAAATTGCTAATCTGAGTTTTAAAATTCAATATGTAATGACATCTTCCCATTGCAAAGCACCTGCTGCATGAATGATGAAGAGCGTATACGCTGAGCTAACAAACTTGGGTTTAACCCTTCATTCTACCACTTGCCCACCGTGTGACCTTGGGCAAGGAGCTTGACCTCCCTATGCCTCAGTTCATCGTTTATCAGATGGAGATGTGATAAAATGCCTCTCTCATTCGGTGGTCATGTGGAAGAAATAGGAGTCACCCCAAACATCAAGACGGAGCTCAGGTGTGCACAGGCTGTCCCTGGAGCAGCTGGTAGTTAGCTGCTAAGTTCCTGGACTGTCCACAGGACTGGACATTTGGCAAATAACTTCTCTGGAAGCTTCTTAAAATACCCCCTGTCCCTATTCCTGTCCTGGGCTTCTCAGCCCTCCCCCAGGATGCTCTCCTCAGGGACCCCAAGTGATCCCGCAGCTAGAATGTTTGTTCTGAGCCACGATAAGTCAGTTTTGCCACACACTGCAGGTAAAAATAGCCAGTAAAGAGGTTTGGGGCGGGTGGGTAACACCTCCCTGTCTAGTGTGAGGAAAGCCTGTCTCGGATCACATCTAACCTCCCCAGAAGGCTGGAGTGAGCACACGCATAGCAAAGGCCCCCACACTCCTGCCCATCCTGTGGGTCTGAGGGCGTCCAGGCTCCCTGTGTTCTAAGGGCTCCACCACCACCTTGCAGAAAAGAGTCACACGACGCAGTCACCACAGGGTCACAGAGGCGTCTGGAGTTACCCCTAGAGCTGGCATCAGGGAGCTGGCAGAGACTGTCATGGGTCAGCTGGGGTCAGCCCCTGGGCTCTCCAGGACTCTGCCAGCCCGCAGGTATCTCCTTCCTCCATTTGACTGGCGGGAGCCTGTTTCTGATATTCAATGTGTTGGGTAACGGGCCCCATATTTAGTGACAAAAACCGATCTGGCCTTCAGTGTGCAGATTAGCAGAGCCTCCGGGGCCGCTGCTGCATCTGAACCAGGGCCTGCAGGGCATGCGCTGCCCTCCTCCTGATGGGTTGGAAATGAAGTGACCTGCACACGTGTGGCATGAAACAGACTACACAGAAGATTTTTTAAATCCCACAGCCCCTGAGACGATTGTTAACACGCCATGGGGGCCCACAGAATTCAACCGGTTCTTAGAGTCAAAATGTACCATCAAAAGCTTCTTCTTTAAATCTTACTTCTCCCTGATTTTTTACTTAAAAAACAAAAACAAAAATAAAAAAACCCAGTTATCGATGCTGGCTGGAAAGGCAGTATTAGGTAAAGAAGACGACAAAGGGGAATGTTCTAGAATGGTGTTTTCTGGCACGGCCAACCACATGTGGACGCCTGAAACACGACTGAAGAACTAAAGATTTCATTTTCATTAACTTGCATTTAAAAACAGACCCCGGACTCAGTTATCAGAAGGTGTTAAACAGGCTCGGCTCATCTTAGGTGTGCGAGTCTCCTTTTCCACTGTGAGTTTTGTGAAATCTAAATCCAGATCAGGTCTCCCTGTTGAAAATTTAGTTTCCAAATGGAGATACACTCAAGTATAAAATAAACCCTGGGTTTCAGAGATGTAGTTCCAAAAAGAGAAAGAATATAAACTATCTCCAGACTTTTTGGTCTCCGTTCCATGCTGAAATGGTATTTTTACACACTGTTAAATGAAAGATGCCGTATTTTGCCAGGTATAATGCACTCCCACGTTTTTGGCCCAAACTTCCAGGGAAAAAAATCTTTTAATTTTTTTTTATTCCAATTTTTATTTGTTTATATTTAGGTACTTGGTTTCTGTATCATAAAAGAATCTCAGCATTTTTTTTAACATTATAGTGCAAGAAATTTTATGTAAAAACAGGAATAGATAGAAGCTACGAGAAACTTAAAGTTGGCATCACCTATCCTATCAAGTCAGAATCCCTTCCTCTGTGGACCACAGTACATCTTTTCATTTCATTTCGTTGAATCACTGGTGAAAAGTGCATTCGTTGAAAGTTCGTCCTAAGTTCAACAAAACTGATGACCGTATTGCAGATTGACTTGCATACTGGTAGCATTGCTGGTTTCTAGAGTCACATGTTTAACTCATAACATAAATAAAAAAACAAACTAACATGTATCTAGATACAGAATTAGTACTGCCCATGTATAATGAGCATCTTTATTTTTCCCCTCACAAATTTGGGCCAAATTGTGTATGATACATGGCAAAATACAGTTTTATTGCAATTAATTTTATCTCTTTCACTCTTTGGTGTGGCTACTAGGAAGATTTTTGAGTGTCGTTGTGTTTTGTTTTTAAGTTTTGCGGTACACAGCGGGCGTTGTTCTATCAGTAGCTGGACTCAGCTCACAGGATCCAAGATTTGAGGAGTGAACTCCCATAATCTAACCCACCCTTCAGTTTTCTCAGCCTAGGGCTCCTTTGCGGAGTGGGGCAGACACAGGCAGTTTTTGAAAGACTTCAGTGAAGTTCCCTACAGAGTCTCAGTTGCCCACTTCTTCCATCCAGCACTTCCCCTCCCACCACCCCTCGCGGCCTCTGCCTTCCAGGAGGCGGGAGGAAGAGGAAGTGGAAGGAGAACAGAGTGTGGGGGAAAAAGAGAGAGAGTGTCGCCATCTTGGTTCTTGGGCCCTGCGCCCAAGGCCTTTCCCATCAAGTGCAAATGCTGAGAGTGGCTGCATCTCCTCAGGGTGCTGCAGATGCTCCTGATTTCTAGAGCGTGAACCTTATCTCAGCTACTTCTGGGGAGGCCAACTCGTTCCCATTTGCCTGGAACTCTCCTGGCTTTGGCACTGAGAACTCCCCCATCCCAGGAAAGGCCTCAGTCCAGGGCCAGCACAGAGGGTGGGTCACCTTAACTCTTCCATCAGGCAGCTGCTAAAACCCCATCGAGTGAGTCCTCTGCTCAATCCTTGACAACCCGCAGGAGACGGTGACATGCCACGGCGCCCAGTCCACACAGAGCTGTCCCTTGTAGACAGGCTGGTCAGGAGAGCCTGCTTCCCAGAGCCCTCATCCCCACGTTCCCCTCGCGGCTGGAGGACTGTCTCCTGTGGTAGCTGTGGCCTCAGTTCTGGAGCCAGGCCGTCCGGGTCAGACTGCGACTTTGCCCTTAGCAAGTGTGTGGCCTCCAACCGCTCTATGCATCTCAGCCTCCCAAAGTCCCCGGCGAGGCTAACAGTGCACGCACAGAAAGCCGGAGGTGCCGGCCAGCCCCTGTGGACGTCAGTGACGAGGCTGGGCCGGGGAACTGCTCTCTGGTCTCAAACAGTCCTTCCTGCCACCCACACGGGCAGACTAGAGACGGTGGGAGCTCTTCCCACCTGTGACCTAGGACAGAGGTTTTCTTTCTGTGTGCTCCAGTTTGCACAGCTGTCAAGTGAGAATAAAAAGCTCATCTTGAGGGGCACACACCGAGACACAGTTCCCAACCTCACAGAGCTGCCCGTTCTGTCAGGGAGACTGACATTATCAAATGATCACAGAAAAGCTATCAAGTGGTAACACCAGGCAGGATTACTGGTGCCCAGTGAGCCCGCAGTGGTTGGATCTGACCCAGTAGGGGGATCGGGAAGGTGCCCCTGAGAGAGTCCGTGTTGAAAGGCAAGTGCAGATGCAGGGAGGGAACAGCATTCTGGGTGGAAGGGAAGGCGAGCGTCCGGGCGAGCGGTGGGCACGGTGGGGCCAGGGCCCTGGGCTGATCGGTGGGGTTGAAGAGTGCACTCCCGGAGGAGATGTCTCAAGACCTAAGACCTTGTACCAAGGGCATTGGGAAGGGGACAGTGGTGTTAAGGAGTGGGGGTGACCCAGGGTCCCCCTGGCAGAGGAGGTGTCATGCTTTGGGTACGTTTGCTACCACAGGAGAAGTGACTTGGGCATAACTGAGAAGGGTTTACTCATTTCTTCTTGAGAAGATGTTTTTTGATCTGTTTATTGCCTATAAAGCGAAGAAAGCCAACCCATTAAAAAGCAGAATCAAGACTTTCCCGTGATCGCAGCTGGTTCTGGTGCACAGACAAGGGGTCACTGGGCATGCAGGGCGGGTCGGTCGTCCAACATGCCAGGCCGTGCACGTCCTGTGGGTCACCAGCTGTGTCCATAGTCGTCTGGGGTCCACAAACGTGTGACCTGGGGGTGGGGGGCCATGGCGGAGTCATGTGCTCCAAAATCCATGTTAGAAATGCAAAATCAAAATGAACCTTTGATTCAATCAACGCCTGTAAAGCTGATGGGGCGGATCTCATTCATGGTCAATGTCGGATTCACTGACAGTTGGTTCCAGGTCTCACTTCAGAAGATCAGAATGCCTGACAATTGCCCAGAAATCAGTCCATTGGGACTTAAAAATACACTCAGAACCAAGTGATCTCAGAAGCAGAATTATAGAAAGCCCGTTCAAAAGTTTCTATACCAAATATACATCTATATTTGGTGTCAATCTGAGAGGATTGTGGTATGTTTGATGTGATAGAGAATGGGACCTCCAAACATAACCAGGCCAGCACCCCTGAAAATCATAGCAGTAATCCTAGCAGTACTGGGGGTAAGTAAGAAAAACATCAGGAAAACGTAAATGCCTTCCACGTGGATCCTGGTTAAATACAATCCGGCACTCTTACACGATGAGTGTCAAGGCTGCCATCAGAAAGAACACAGGAAGCCGCAAACCCTGACAGGAGACTGTGTTTTTGATACATTGTCAGGTAAAAAAAGCAAGCTGGAGAAAAAAAAAAAAAACCCTCTATACTATAAATCTATTTCTTAAAAGATATAATTGCAGTAAAAACAAATAGCTAACATTTAGTGCAGAATGTTCTACCTCAGAGCCCAGCAAACCTTTCCGTAAGATCTAGCTAGTAAATGTTTAGACTTTTTGCAGCTATGAGTTTGTATCTGCCTTGGCAACTGGAAAGCAGCCACAGACAATATGTCCATGAATGAGTTGGGCTGTGTTCCAATAAAACTTTATTGACAAAAATGAGTGGAGGGCCAGATTGGGTCCAAGGGTCATAGTTTGCCAACCCCTGCTCAGCATTCTTATTTAATGTTCAAATAGCCCTTTATCACAGAGACTGTTAGTGTCCCTAAGTTATGTATGTGGGAACGAAAGCTGAGAGAGGGTAAATGACCTACCCAAAGTCATCAGCTCTTATATGGCACAGAAAAAGTTATCTAGAGGAAGACTCATCAGAGGGAGTCAGCACAGTGAACACAGGGGGAAGGGAATGAGGCGGTTCTTCCCCATTCCTGTCCTTCGGCAATGCTCTGGTGGCTTTTTGGTGACCATAGATGCCACTTTGTAACTGTGTTAATTCCGTAAGCTGTGAAGGCTAATCTGGACGGTCTCTTGGAGAGAGACCTCAAGGTAACTCATGACGTCTCTGTGCCCTCTGCTGATCTTCTCTGCCAGTGTGGACCAATAATGTGGACCTGACGGAGCAATCCATGGCCGAGGGGATTCCCGGCACGGGAGCGTCCAGAGAGATTTATGTGGACCAGGACCTGGCCCAGCAGGACAAGGTGAGGTGTCTTGGGAAGGACAGAGATATAGCAGCAACAGGGACCCTGGTGGGACCTGCCACTGTCTCTCGTGATCTGTGACCTGTGCGCTCTCTCTCTCTTTTTTTTTTTTTTTGCTCCTAAGAAGCCATCTCTTCCTCCCAGGACATTCAACTGACAGTTTGGTAACTTCTCATATTATCCCAATTTAGCAACGTCCACGACCATGAGGTCTTGAGACTGCTGTGCGCTGCTGGCGTAACTGACATTCAGTTATCATGCTCAGCCTCAGCAGCTGCAAAATAAATGCTGTCATGCTCACTGTACAATTTGCAGAGTGAAGCTCAGAGAGGTCAAGGGACCCGCCCAGGGTTGCAAAGTATGAGGCCAGAACTGGGACTCAAACCTGTGTCGTGCTACCATCTAAGCTGGCGCTTCTAAACTCCCACGTGGTAGCTGCCCACTCCACCGCATGCGATAAACCAGCGGTGGGAAAATGTTTCCTAGAAGGAAGAGGTGCGTGCGGGAGTCAGAACTGAGTGAGGAGAGGCTTCTTCCAGAACCAGAGAGGGTTAGAGAGCAAGACAGGAACAGACAGAGCCTGGGAAGGAAGTGAAACACAAAAATTTAGGTGGCTTGCTCCCCATGTAGACTCAACCTGAAAATAATCCTCGAAAATGAGCAGTCCAACAACATCTTGCTTTTCGTAAGCACTGGCACCTGGACAGGTGGCAGCTCTCAGGGTCAGCAAGAAGCGGGGCCACTGGCGTTCTGGTGAGACACAGACTCTATAATTCAGGTTGCCAGTGGTTCTGATGCAGGTGTGCTGGGGCCAGACCTTGAGAAATGCTGCAGTGAGGTGAGGGCCAGGCTCAAATGCTGTATCAGTTACCTACTGCTGCCTAACAAGCAGCCCCCAAATGTAGTGGATTTAAACAGCAATGTATTCTTTCCTGGGATCTGAGCTGGACCAGGTTCTTTGGCTGGTGTCCCCTGACCACTCAGGCAACTGAAATCAGCCAGTGGCTTGGCCAGCCTGTGGTCCCAGATAGCCTCTTTCCCCAGTCTGGGACTTCTGGGAGGCTTGGGATGAGGGAGGTTTCAGCCCAGGCTTCTTCACAGCACGATGGTTTTCAGGTTCCCAGAGGCCCAGAGCAGAAGCTGTAGGGCCTTTGAAGAACTTGCCTGGAGATTGGTCCACATCACTCCCACCACATTCTGTTAGTCAAAGCAAGCTCCAGGGCCAGCCCAGATTTAGGGAGTGGGAGAAAGAGACACCACCATTTGATGGCAGAAGCTGCAAAGTATTTGTATTTCAACCCATCTTGGAAATGTAATAAAACTACATTTACCCTTGTTTTCTATCTATGAACCATTTATGCCCCAGCTTTCTAGTGCTCTTTCAGAAAAGTGTAAGTGCTAATAAGCAAATTAGCTTAATCCGAAAGAAGAAACAGCAGAAACATGCATTGGTTCACCTTATTGGAAAACTTAAAGACTTCTGGCTGCAGGTATGGCTGGATCAAGGAGCTGAAATGACGTCATCAGAACACAGCCTGCAAATCTCTCCCTTCGGTTTCCCTCTGAGTTTGGTTTTCTCTAGCAGGCTGTTTCCATGTGTTGGAAAAGACAAATTCAAGATAACCGGCCCATGAATGTAAAGTTTATCATTCAAAGGAGGGAGAGTCTCTCCTGTAGTCATTCTAGATGTGGAATATCTGATGGGTCTGCCTGGGTCACAAGCACATGGTTGACAGCCCTACCAGGAACACATCGGGGAGGCATGCTCCGCAAGGAAGGGCCTGTCCTCACTGGAGCCCACGGGACTGCATTCTTCTCTTCTCCAGCACCCAGCACAGGGCCTGGCCCAGAGTAGCTGCTCGGTAACTGTTTGTTACAAATCAATGATTAAGCACCTGGCTGGGAATGAGTCTCTGGGTGACTTGTAACAGGTGAAGTGGAGGCTGCCAGGGTACAGAATCGGATGCTGTCCCTTCAGCCTGTGCTGCAGCATCTGCAAGGACCCAAAGACCTTTGGGAGTGACTGGCAATGCCAAGCGGGCTTCCTTATGCCCGCAACCCTATCCTTTCCGAGCAGAGAACTGGAGGTTGTGAGGCTGGCCGGGCGCTCCGCAGGCAGCGAGCAGGCCTGAAAATGGCCTGTTTGCCAACTGCGATCAATGGGAAATTGTTGGAAGAGCGGGGACTTCTTTAGAGAGAAATCCTGCAGTTCCTTTTGCACATACATCCGGGAAACTCTTTTCTTTTTCCAGCCCTTTGATATTTTATCGAAAACTTCTGGTAAGAAGTTTTGTTGTGTTGTTTCGTTTTTACCTTTTTGGGGAAACTTTGTCTGCAGAGTCTTTTCCTTTGGAGGGATGGGAGCCTGGGCGCCTTTTACCTGGGAAGAAAGGCTGCCAACTCAAGGTTGACGTGAACCCACACAAATCCCTTTTCCTCTCTCCTTTCTTTCCAAATTCAGCTACCTGGAATATATTTCTATGTGAATAATGAAAAGAGGTCCAGTGTACCCGAACGGTAGAAAGGGAAAAGAAACATTTCAGAATTATTATATTTTTGAAGTTAAAAAAATAGCCCTCATTATAGGCAGGATGTGATCGAAGAGAATGTCATTTTCCTAATTACCTCTCCTAGGTCCCCAGTGCTAAGCTGACTGTTATAAATAGAAAATATTATAAATAAATTTTCTAGCAACAAAAGTTCACGAGTGGGATGGTCACTCTCAATCTGGAAGTATAATTTTAGGAGAAACGGAAGTTTCCTTACCTGAAGCGGATGCACATCCACTGCAGCAGTCTACACCAGTCCTGGTTCTAACCACACACTTGTCCAATGAGCTTCACCAAGTGACAGAGATAACCTTGAGTCTGCCCTTGACCCCTCCCTGCCCTCACCTTCCAAAGGAATTCCACCGCATTCTACCTACTTTGGGGAGTGCTCACCTTTGGGGAGTGCTCACACTTCTCACCCACGTCCTGTCCGTCCTCCCCACAGGACGAAATCATTCTCCTGCTGGGGAAGGAAGTCAGCCGCCTCTCAGATTTCGAACTTGAATCCAAATGCAAAGACGCTGTGATTCTGAGCCTGCAAGGTGAAGTGGCTGAGCTGGCCCGGAGGCTGTCTGAGGTGGCCACCTCCAGGCACAAAGAGAGGGTGACGTCACAGAAGTTTCAGGTCCTGGATGAAGACATGGACGCCAAGCAGAGAGAGATCCAGAGCTTGAAAAGACAGGTAGGACCCAGAACCAAGTCGGTCCAGGACTCAGACTCGTGAGACAATGTGATAGTTCTCAGGGGGACCCCGGGGAACACCGAAGGGACCCCCTCCCCGCCACATCCATAGCTGGAGCAGGGCTGAGGGCGCAGCACAGTGGGTAAGTACACACGTCCCTGAGATCAGGGACTCGCCAGGGTCTGCGCTGGGAAGAACATACTAGCTTGTACTAAGGAACCCCCGTGTGCGGCACTGGGTCCAGCACTTCTGGGGCATTAGCTTATCTCAGCCTCACCGTCCATGGTCACGGACATTCTACAGGTGAGGAGCCGGAGGCAAGTCAGAAACGGGCTGATTACTCGCACGCGCAGCCAGCGGGGGAGGCTGCGAGGCTGCTCAGGCCGCCTCCTCGCAGAGCCGCGCTCGCCCCCACGCCACGTTTCTCCAGCACTGTCGCTTTCGTGACCGCCTGTCAGACCCACGCCCAGCCCCGTCAGAAAGCGCTGTGTGCCTCAGCTGCCCAGCGGACAGGGGTCCCCACGTGTTCCCAATGCCGAGCCTTCTAGCAAACCCTGAAGGCACTTGCTTCTCACTCTAGGGCACTGTCATCTAACAGAGACGCTGCCCCTGGAATTTCTGCAGGGACAGTCGTGCTCCTTTCTCTTGAAACTAAGTTCCAAAAAGAGTTGTTGTTTTTTGAGATCAACTTTAAAATTGGCCTTTGATCTGACACAACAGCTGTATCTTAACAAAGTTGATGAAGAAGAAACTGGCTGTTAATGAATGTCGGCCTTAATGCATAATGCTGCTTAAATCCATAACCATACTTTGGGCTCTGTTCCCTCATGTCCTGTTTACTGTCTTTCTCTTCTGTCACTGATTCAAGGAGCACAGTTTCGTTCCTAGAGATGGTGCCCTAAGCAAGGAAATAGGTTGTATGCTGTAAATGTAGGAGATTCTACCAGTAGACTATAAACTCCATGAAGGTTAAAACTGGGCCTGGTATCTTCCATAACTCTGATAGAACCATATCTGCTTGTTTGTTCATTTATTCATTCATCCATCCATCTACCTACCCATATACCTACCTATTCATCCACCTATCCATCTACCCATCCATCCACCCGCCCATCCATTCATTCAGTCATACATTCATCCATCCATCCATCTATCCACCTATCTGTCCATCCATTCACCCAGCCAGCCAACCAGCCAGCTACCTATCCATCCATCTATCTATCCATCCACCCACCCACCCATCCATTCAATCATCCATTCATCTATCAATCCATCTACCCATCTGTCCACTTATCCATTCGCCCATCCATCCATCCACCCATCCATCCATTCAGTCATCCATTCATCCATCCATCTATCCACCCACCTATCTTTCCATCATTCACCCAGCCAGCCAGCCAACCACCTATCCATCCATCCATCCATCCACCCACCCACCCATCCATTCATCCATCCATCCATCCATCCATTCAACCATCCATTCAACTATCTATCCATCTACCCACCTATAAAGACATACACCCACCCACTCATCCATCCATTCAATCATCCATCCATCCATCCACCCACCCATCCATTCATTCATTCAAATAAATGTTTACTGGGTGCCTGTCTTGTACCACGCCCTTTTCTGGGCTCTGGGAATTCAATCAAGAACCAGGCCAATGTGATCCTTGTCTTCCCTGAGTCACATTCCAGTGAAGGAGATGAGATAAACAGGTAGACATGTATCTGCTCTAACATATAAGTAACAGATGACTCTCTTCTGCTTTCAGTGTTTGAAAAAACAGAAGCAGCAGTTCCCATAGGAGCGAGCGCTGCAAACAGCCATGATCACCTTGACATACAGCTAGCTCATCAGCAATCACCTGTTTCCTATTTGAACCCAACTTTGCAATTGGATGGAGAACAATCCCTTCCACTTATTCTCCCATTTCAGAGCTGTTCTGAGCAAAAAATGCCACATCTTGTCCAAGTCCGTGGGTGAGGATAAGCAGTCCTCATCCACCTCAGAGTGCCAGCAGGTCACAATTGGAGCGGTGTTTAAAGTAGTGAGTGATAACTGGAAAAATGGTTTCTTACAAAGAAATAATCTAGAAATAATCACACAGATTCATCATACTGTCACCTCCCCCCACCCCTTGATCTTTACTCATCACTGAAAGAATATTTTATAACAAGGCTTCTCTGAACTAGAAATTGCAGTGGATTTGAACATAAATTGAGTTTCATACACTCACTTTTTAGTGTCTTAAATATTTTATTGCCTGAAGAACATTCAGCCAGAGGTATAAGCCACATGGCAGGTTGATTTATTGTTCTGATTAGAGGTTCTCCTGGGCCCTCCTGAAATTATGTGCATAATGATTTATTCTCAGAGATCTTCGATCTGCTACTGTATCACTAGAAAACGCTGACTTCCCTGTGCTTTTGGAGGCCGGGGCTAATTAGCAGCCAAATTATTATCTTGAGGTGATCACTCCTCCTAGCACTATCAATTTTCGTACGATTCAGTACCCGTTTTATTACATAATATAAGAGACATTAAATATCTTGCAATGTATGCCAGTTATAGACAATATGGATATTTATTTGGGGAGTGAAAGTCGCGAAGCCATTTGAAGACTATTCGGAAGCCCTGGAGTCTTGGGACGGGGGGCATCTACTTGCCCATTCTTTCTGGAAGCTTGTCTCTGTCATGTTCCTCTGATATCGGGTGGGGGGGAAGCATTACACTGAGAAGAGCTAGAAACATTTTTTAAAATTATTCCAAGTACCTTCTGTGAAAAGCTAGCATTTCTAGTAAGAAACAGTAAGAGGCGAACGTTTCTAAAGCACGGATCTCACAGAATTCGAGCCCTGGGAGAGTGGGGAACACAGAGTAACCTTTGCCCCTCTCTCCTCCCCATGTCTCAGATGCCCCCATGAAAAAGTCGGTGTAACCGCCCCAAATTTCAAGAATCTGAACCATGATGGTGCACAAAATGAGCTGGAAAACTTGGGAAGAATTAACGCTTCTGTTAATTCTCTGAGTAGATGACAAGCCAGGCAAGGACGCCCAGAGGACGGACTATGAGCGCCACCTGGTGGCGAGCCCCCGCGCCCTGCTTGCGTTTTCAGTGATTACTCCTCCCACATCCGGTTCTGCGCTGGTCCTCGAACTGGGATTCTGATTTCCTCTTAACATCAAGGCTGTGGAAGGGCCCTGGAAGCGCTGGAGTGTTCTACGATATATAAGCTTCTGTTACTATCTTTAGAGTTAATTTGAAACCCTGAACTCCAGCCAGAGCCTGGTGACCCCGACCGCGGGCAGAGTGCCAAGGTCTCGGGAAAGCTGGAAGCCATCAGGTATCCCCAGTGACACAAAGCTAAGGCTTGTGTCCGGGCTGCTTATGAAATCGTGGCCACACTGCAGGAACAGACACCCTCCTGTCCCTTCCACTGGTTAAACCCGAAAAGCTGGGGTCCCCCGAGCGCCAGCCACAGATCAATCTGAAGCTTTTTGTCCGACCTCAGACAAGCAGCCGTGTGCCTCACCGACGGGCTGGCCCTCGGACTGTGTTGTCTCCTCCCACAGATCGGTGCTCTCCAGAAAGGCTACAGCCAGGCGCCGTGCCAGACCCTGTCCGAGAGGAACTCAGAAATCTTGACCCTGAAGAAGGAGAGCGAGAACTTACGGAAGGACAAGGCCCTCTCGGCAGGTGAGCTCTCTCTGGAGCGGCCCGAGCCGTCCACCTCCCGCTCCTCTCAAGGCCGCGGCAGGCATCACCAATCAACCACTGCACCTTTTCTCTCTGAACTGGGGTGCTGCCTCCGAGGCCTCAGCAGTCCTTTAGGCACCAGTGTCAGTGGCCTGGGGTTCGCCTGCAGGAGAGCTTTACGGCCATCTGGTTCTAGGGCAGGGCCCGGCTCCACGCCCTTGATAAATGTTTGAGTGAATTAGTATTATCACTTAGCGAGGTCTACGAGCAGCGGCCTCAGGGGAAAGAACAGGGACACTGCGTGGCGTGGGCAGTGCCTAAGCCCGCTTATGATGAGTGCACGCTGGAATGGTTTTCTAATGACTAGCAGGTAGGTCAGTATTGAAGAACGTGGAGCTGGGTTCCTTCATCTATCGGCGTGTTTATCGCGTGCCTGCGAGGTGTGCGGCGGGAGCAGAGCCGGCAGACCCCTGCACTCAGGCTCACACGGGGCGTGGGTGCCAGACAAGAGCAAGTAAGCAGATGGGTAAACGCCCCCGTTCCCGAGAGAATCGGTGTGGCAAAGGGCGGAAAACTGGACAGCAGATTCAAGGAAGGAGAAAACTACACAAAGTTAGCATCAGTCTCACTTAACATGCGCCATCGCTCTGTGTGGCGGCAGTAAGATGGGAGGTGAAGTCACTTGCCCAAGACTGCCAAGCTGATAAGTGGTAGAGAAGGGCTCCAAACTCAGATGTGTGTGAATCCATTTCCCCGTCACTGACCTCCAGCACATCCCTTCCGCCACAAGCCCGTCTCGTGGCTTCTGGAGAACTCCTGGCCCTGCCCTGTACTGGGTCTGGTGTGACCTCTCGTGCCAGCTCACGAGGGACTGTCCCAAGGGCTCTGAAGGCTTCTCCTCCCCTGGCAGCACTTTTTGATGCCTCCTGATTCTCACGGAGACCTGGAGCAAGCAGGCCCAGTGGGTGGCATAGCCTCATTGCCAGAGTAGCTCTGGGATCCTTGCAGACATCCCCCTCAGTTCCAGGTGAGCACCAGCAGTGGCCCCGGCTCCCACGGACTCCTCCACAAGCTGGCTGACAGCGGGGACCATGCAAGTGTCCCTATTGCCTCTTTGACCTCTGTCTGCGAGTCTATTTTTCTTTAACAGAGATGGTGTCATCTTTGCAAAAAGACGTGTTAGCAAGGGATGAGCAAGTTCAACAGCTAAAACAGGAGGTGGAGCAACTGAAAAGTGAGAACAAAGAAAAGGATCGGCAGCTCGAATCCCTGAACTCTAGGGTGAGTGTCACATGGTCCTTGTACCCAAAAAAGCAAACAAGAGGGCATCAGAACGCGTGCATCCTTGGGCCTGGATTTTAACGTTACCCGCCTCGGGCGTCACAGGAGCTGAGGCCAGTGCTCAAGGGCACAAGGAAGATAGCTGCTGGGCGGGCGGAAAATGAGGTGCCCACCGTGAAAGACAAAAAGCTGGGGTGGGCAGCAGGCACCAAATTCTTTGCATTTTTCAATGGACAGCATGTATGCAGCGTAGAATAAGCAAGATGCATGTTCAAATCCGGCAACTATTTTCCAACGCCTGCTCTCCATTCCTTAAGCCCCAGCCACGGTCAGCTCTGTGAGCAGGGATCGCCACTGCTTCCTCGTGGCCCCAGAGCTGCCTTCCAAGTCCAGACGCAGGCACTCTGCCCTTGGACTTCAGTGAGCTGAAGAATTCCTCTATGTAAAATAGACCTAGGGGGCAAGTTGGGAGCTTTTGAAATGTAACTTTGAATTTTTACAAATTTTGCCTTTGAGGTGGACTTTAGAATCCTGACCCTATGGGAGATTCCTTAGTGACTGAATGACCCGTCTGTTTTGATGAGTAAAAATAAAACCTCATAGCTGTCCCCTGAGGTGGCAGCTCAGAGACTCGCAGGGGTGCCAGCCCCGTTAGCTCTGCCTGCGTGTGCCAGGGCGAGAGTAGATCCTGACATTTCAAAGAAAAAGCGGGAGAAGTGAGATCCACTGCCCGGTAGGGTGCCTGGCATGGAGCTGGTGTGACAGAGTGAGATTCGTGGTCAGACAGAGCAGGGCGGGCCCCTGGAGTTATCTTTTATTGCAACTGATTTGGCCTCCACGCCCCCACCTGTGAAATGGGGATAACACGGTCACGTTCTGAGAAGTAGCAGCTGGTATGAATTGTGTTCCTGTGTCTCGATCCTCTGCTCTCCCCAAACCCTCTGCCTTTGTTTCTCTCAAGACCAAGGCGACTTCCCAAGTGGCTGTCATGGCTGTTTGGGGCTTGGGGGCAGGGGGCGTTGTGTATCTCCATCAGACCCAGATGGCCTCACCTGCGAATTTGGGTCCGGTGACCTTGGATCAAATGCCCTTCGGGGCACACCTGGAGACGTGGGCCCCCAGACAGGCCCACATGGCCCCGTTGGCCTCTCTCCACAGTGCTCTGTGCTGAAAGAGGAACTCGAAAAGCAGAATGCTCAGCAGGAGCAGCGGGATGCCCAAGGGAGAGAGTTAAAACTCTGCAAAACTGTGAGTGACCCTCCTCAGTGGTAGGTGTCGGGAGAGAAGCTCGACTTCTCCCTTCAAGTTTGGGGTGGGACCCTTGGGGTGTTCGATTGTCAATGTCATCTCCTCATTGTTTGCTTTGCTGCCTCCAGCCTGAAGGAGGAGATGGTGCAAAGACCATGGAAGACACTCTCCCAAGAACCCCTGGGGCAATTGGCTCCAGCCACGTTCCCCCTCCTCCTCCTGGGGGGATGGTGACACCTGGCTCCTCCCCTGCCCCCAGATTTTATCATAGCACCAGATGCTATTATTGACAGAATTCTTCCCAGGGCATTTTCCTTTAAATCTATCAACTTTATACCACTTTTCAAGCACGTAACAAAGAATTATTTGTGTGCCCTGGTGGAGCAGCGTGAGATCAGTCACCTCTAAAGGATGCTTATCACACCCCCCTGGGTTCTAGTCCAGGGCCCTGGGGGCGAACAACCAATGCGAACAACTGAATAAAAAGGAAGATGCTTCTTCCCCCTCCTCTCTCTTCCTCCCTGCCTGCCTCTTTCCTTTAAACATGAAAAAAGGAAGTATCATTTGCCTTATCTAGAAAAGTCACAGCAAAAATAAAGAGAACCACACCATGACACTAAAGATGCTCATTCGCTAAGCAACGGAGTCCTACACACACCAGGCCCACGGCTTCCCTTCACTGGGAAGACGTGATGGAGACCAGCGCTCTCCATGTCAGGAACATGTCCCTTCTCTGCCTCAGAGGGGAAGAGAAACGCTTCATTGTCCTGTTCTACCAGCCTGTCCCCATTGTGTCCCCCAAATAGCCCTGTTCAGACCGATCTGAAACTATCCCAAGGGAAGAGAGTCTAAGTGGGGAGCAGGTGCTGTGTAATCCAGGATCCATGATGGTTTTCAGAAGAAATGGGTCACTTGTCCTTTACCCAGCACGGTCCTGTGTCATTCAGAATAAACAAGTCGACATGTCCTACTGACGTGGAATTTCCTCCCCACCACCCCGGGGAAGGGATCAGGCTCCTACCAGACAGGCCTCCCGCTTGGCGCCCCCAGTGGCACAAGCGATGGAGACTCAGACCTTTCAGCCCATCAGGGGCAACTGCTTCTCCTCAGGAAAGCTGACTTCCCTGTTGCTGCAACTCTTTCAGAAAATCCAAGACATGGAGAAGGAAATAAAGAAGCTCAGGGACGAGTTGAAGAGGAGTTACTCTGAACAGAACGTCATCTCTAAGACACTTCGAGAAAAGAGCAAGGTACGGCAAGGATGGGTTGACCCCACGGCCACTCGGGGCGGCGCTCCGCCCCCACCGCCTCCCTCAGCCCTCACAGCGCCCCCGGATCAGTCCTGGAATTAGCCCCACTTTACAGATGAGCAGACTGAGGGTCACAGAGGTCTGGAGAGTTACCTACCCAAGTTCGCCCAGGTAAGTGGTCGTGGTTCACCTTGATCCCAGGTCTGATTCTCAATCTCCCAGGTGTAACCATGACCCTAGACAGCCTTCGAATCCTAATTGTGAAACTTCCCAGCAGTGATTCATTCACTCAGGCTTTCCCATGATGCTATTCTCACCGGAATGCTCATTGACGTGGGCTTCTGTCTGTTTCTTGTCTCTGTGTTTTATCAGTCATTGAGCGAAGCATGGTTTTTCGCGTGTTTGTTTTTAATCTCATCATGATTGTGAAGCTGTGTATGTCTTCTTTGCGTATTACCAGTTTTTGCTTTATGTATTTCAAGGTTATGTTACTAGGCACATAGAAATTTAAAATTGTTATGCATCCTCTGGGCAAAAACTTTTGACTGCTCTGAGCCTCATAAAACGTCCCTCTTTATCGAGTAGTAATTTCCTCTGAAAGCCTACTTTGTTATTAATATGGCCCCATCAGCTGTACTGACTTTCTGTTGGTTAATGCTTTCATAGTGTATCTCTTTCATATTTATTCTATTAACCTTTAAGTTTTAAATGTAGCTCTTCTAAAATTCATGTCGTTTGTATAAAATCCAGTTTGCCCGTCATGGTCTTTTTTCTACACATAATGTAACTGCCACTATGCTGGGGTTTACATCGGTGCCAGTTATACCACGTGTGCGGCCTTCTCCTCTTTCCTGACTCTCCTCTAGATTTAAAGCCCCAAAAAGGCATTATTAGCATCCTTATACACAGTAATATGTTCTCACATATAGTAACGTATAGTCACGCATTACTTCTGCCAGTTGCTTAACGACTGATTGTCTCTCTGGGATCATTTTTCTTCTGTGTCCCATCTGAACACCCTTTATGTTCTTCTTCATTGTGTCTCTGCTGCTGGCAAAGCTCTGATGCGTTGTGTGTGTGTGTGTGTGTGTGTGTGTGTGTGTGTGTGTGTGTGTGTGTGCAGCGAACCTTCGTCCTTCAGGCACATTTGACTGGGTTGAGTTCTGCGTTGACAGTGATTTTCTTCCAGCATCAGGCAGGCACACCCCGCTGCAGCCGTGTGGCGCCCAGGTTTCTATTCGGGAGCCGTTTACAAGTTGAGCTATTGCAACATTGCATAATTATCTTGCTTTTTTCCTCTGAAGGCTCTGAAGACTTTCTTTTCCCTTGATGTTCAACACTTTACGATAAACCTAGGTGCGAGTTCATTTTTATCTACCATTTTGGAATTCCTGTGGGCTTCTTGATCTTCAGCTTGTGTTTTGTGTTAGTTCTGGCCACGGGGCTGCACACCCCGTCGGGAGTGGGGAGCGACTGAAGGCTTTTGGACAAGGACTGACATGATGGCATTTGTGATGAATGATAACAGTGCAGACGGGAGCTGCCATGTGTCACCTGTATGCACAGTGCGACAAAGGTTTCGTGCTTCAGGCCTGCCGTCCCTTGTCACCTTCGCCACGGCTCTCTCAGCTAGAAATGATCCCCCCATTCGACAAATGAGAGAATCACGCTGCTGGTGACTGGCGAAGTAGCTAACCCAAAGCCACACGGTCAGTAAGTGGCCAGAGTCAAGATCGGAAACCGGGTTTGTCCGACTCCAGTCCTGGCGACAAAGCCACAGGTCCCATGCCATGGTTTCTGTTGAAGTCAGTCAGAATTGAATACACTTTGAAACGCAAGCCCTCGGTCACACCAACCACGTTGCAGGTGTCCGCGTGGTCTGAGGCTGCCGTATCTGCACAGACTGTGGAAGGTTCTGTCGGACAGTCCTGGTGACAGGTGCTCACAGCACCAGCAAGGACGTCCTGGAGGGAGTGCAAGCGGCGAGGAGGCCAGTTATCACAGGGCCAGAGGTCCTCAGGGCCTGGCTGGCGTGTAGAGGGTAGCAAAGGAGAAACGCGTGCCCAGGAGAGGGAGCCACAGGCCCAGAGAGCTGGGGTGACCCGGCTGAAGGTGCGGAGGACTCTGGTTGATGGGGGCTTTCCCTGGGAGCGGGACAGCGAGATGGGCAGAGGCTGGGGTGGGCTCTGCTCTTGTAGCACATGAGAAAAGCCGACTTTGCAGTCAGCCGTGTTTAGAGCTGGGCCGTGCACAGAGAGGAGGCTAAGGCCCCGGGAGGTTCGGTGGGTTTTCCTGGGGGACAGACATGCTTAGAGCCTTGTCCTCACGGCACAGCTCCAAAGAAAGCTGGAAGGCTTGCCTGGGTCTTTTATTAAGTTCCTGTGACACCACCCCCCCCCCCCCCCCACACACACACACAGCCAGTCCATTCCCCACAAATGAAGTTGCTTTTAGCACAAAACCCTTTTGTTTATCTAGGAGCCTTTGTCTCCTGACCTGGCATTTCGGAGCCCTCTGAATCTGCTCCCAAAATGAGCGGAGCGGCTGCAGGGCCCCAGAATGGACAGCAGAGGGCAGCATTGAACACAGCGCAGCTCTCTGGGCTGGACAGTGAGCGGAAATGGACAAGTCTCCCCACTTAAAAGCTGCCCTCCCCTCTTTTTCTCTGCGCTGCAATTCTTAGGAAACACTAGTCAGCCAGCCTCCCAGAATAGCCTCCACTGGTGACTGTGCTAAAAGTGGAAGCTGCAAATAGTTATGATAATAAACCCAACAATGACACTGACCAAGGGCCATAGTGATGGGACCGTCCCCAGGGGTGCCGGAAGGATGCTGCCTGGTAGACATTCCTGTCCAGGTTTAATGCACACAGAGAACGCTGGCGCAGTGATGACATCATGCTAAGCATTTGGATCCCCACAATAACTCTGAGGCGGTAGTAGTATCTCCATCCTTGTTTGACAGCTGAGGACTCAGTCACAGACATTGAAGTCACATTTCCAGTCATCCAGATTGTCAGGGACCCGGCTGAGGTCAGGACCCGGAGGAGGGCAAAAGAGTGGAGCCCAGGGCGCAGAGCTGGGCCCTTCGCCCTAGAGAACAGCCTCCTGTGAGGGCATCTCCCCGCGGCGAACGTGACCCTGCTGCCACGTGGACTGCAGCTGTCCATCCGCTCAGGGCCTCCCCCAGGGCCGTTAGACCTCCTAGAGGCGGTTCCCAGGGCTCGTTATGATCGCATTAGCAGCCGCACACACTTTCATCATCATTTCAGGTTGAAGAGAAGCTTCAGGAGGACTCCAGGAAGAAATTACTTCAGCTACAAGAAATGGGGAACAGAGAGAGCCTCATTAAAGTCAATTTGGAAAGGGCAGTGGGTCAGGTAGGCGCACTCTGCAGCCCCTCCACTGGCCCTGTCTCCCAGGGTTTTCTGCACCCAGGTGGCTGCAGGGATGAGTGGCAGGACGCCGGCCATGCTCTCCGGTGCGTGTACCCCGGGCAGAGGCTCTGTCTGCACGCAGAGGACGTCTGAAGAGGCTTCTCCTGCTGGGACGCTGAGACCCTGCCCAAGTGGCCAGTCCTGGCTCCATGTCTACGCCCTATTAACTGGTCACAAAGGTCCCTCTTGGGAAGGTTTGAGCCTCTTGGCCCCACGGGTGTTTCTAGTACTTTCTCCCTCACATGTTTTGTCCTGACATTTTTCCACAGTCTTTCTTCTTCTGGGGCCTCAGCAGATGTCACAGTCAGTGTCCATTAGGAAATGTCACTTTTATTCATTAAGTAAAACTGGAGTATCAAGGCTCACGTGAGACGGAGAAGTCGCTGGGCAGGGGATGCGCAGGCCCTGACCTGCCATTTCTCCAGTTCCCTGGCCCAGGGTGGCTCCCTTGCCCTTCTCCTTCCATGTGGCACAGACATGAGGTCAGAGCGTGCAAAGGAGACTTTAGCAAAGGCTAAGGGAGAGCAAACAGGGGACCAGGATGGTGGCACTGACCTTCCAGAAGGTGGCTCACCAAGGTCAGCTCACCCCGGACCCTTCCACAAGGAGCCCTGTCCTGACAGCCATGGCCCCCGGGGTTCCAAGAAAATGTGTGCACATGTATCCGTGCTTCTCGTTTTCTGGGAGGGAGGTCCACCATGTCACTCTTCGGGTCCTCAGAGGGGTCCCTGAGCCACTAAGAAAGGTGAAGAACCACAGTGCTCAAGGACCTTCTACCTCACCCAGCCCAGCACCCAAAGCCCTTCCACCGGGTATTGTTCAAGCTACCGGGCAGTGTGACTGGGCTTTGTCACCCACAGCCAACTTCAGAGGCACACACAAGTTACTCGATTGTGCCGAACATGGGGCAGACTTTAAAGCCTCCTCGACGAATGCCCGTCATCAGTCTCATCTCTCCTGGGGCGGCAGGGCAGCACCAATCCCTCAGCAAGGGCAGAGGGGCTGCCAATGTGGGCCTCTCTTTGAGAGCTGGGCTGCCCCCTCGCGTTTCTGACACTCTCCACCCCCACACACTCTTGATTTGACGATGTGACCTGTGCCATCTACCCCAGCGCCAAGGTCCTGCTTATTGCTTGGGCAAGGGCCACCCAGGAGGACCCTAGAGACACTGATTCCTCCAGATTTAGGCTCAAGAGAGAAAATGAGCCGTCTCTCCACCATCCAGGCCTTCCCACACTTATCACCATAGCCGGGCTTCCTGTCTTACGTTTCTGCCCTTCCCCAGGCAAGTGACCCCACAGCTGAGCCCAGACCCAGGAGCAGTGCTCTAGGGTGCCTCTGGTGACAGTGGGGACCGTCACTTATAGGGAGCTCGCTATATAACCTCTTCTTGGCATGGGCTTAGGCCCTCCCTCCCCTTGGCTGTGAGAAGACAGCTCAGTCACTTCTAGTCACCTAACTACAGAGCTGTCCTCAGGAGAGGTGTCATTGTCCTTGTTTTCCCAGAGCTCCCAGGTGTAGAGAACTCCTGTGTCTTGAGACTCAGTGACTTTCAAGTTGATCCAGTGGTCCTTATGGTCCCTTGAGGATTCTTCAGTGAGTCATCGCTTACCACATTTTTGCCAGTGAACCAAACCCAAGCCCAGGGCCGCCATATTGGTAAAATCCCAGCAAGACTTGAGTTTGTTTGTCTCTTGCTTCTCATGGAACCCGGGATCCCTTGAACTTGTACTTCTATAAACCCTGGTTTCCTATACCTATGCTATTTCAGCAGCCATAATCTGAAAACACCAGCTCCAAAGAGGCAGTCAGTAACAGCTGATTGAATGGAAGTAGAGACCCCTGACTTGGCAGATATCTGCACACAGGAGTCCAGTGGATATTTATTGAGTGCCTGCCATCTGCCAGGCTCTGCACCAGGCTCCAGGAGTACAAAGAAGACAACAGTACACATGGTCTGGGGGATATGGGTCTCAGCCACTTGGTCTAGGGCACAAAATGGCAGAAGGAAGGGAACATATTCCTCTCTCCCCCGGGCACCCTTGCTGATCATACAGTTTACTTAGTCTGACAGCCTCAATATTTATCTCACAGTCTGGTGCCTGCTTAGCAATTATAGAAGAATGCTCCCGGCCCCAGACTTCCCACTGGATAATTGGCAAGTGACTCCTCCGAGGACTTGAGACTGTGTGTGTGTGTGTGTGTGTGTGTGTGTGTGTGTGCGCTCACGCACGCGTGTTGACCACATGCGTCAGTCAGATTAGGCAGGCCTGACTGGAAGGTAATTAAAATCTACTGTGGGTACACCCTAGTGGAGTAGGGGCTCAGGACTGTCCATCTGCATCCCAAGGTCCCAGGTTCATGTCCTGGGACCCGTGAGAACAAACAAGATGAACAACTAAATAAAGCTCTTCCTCCTCCCTCTTCCTGCCTGCTTCTGCTCACCTTCATTCCTGCCTGCACCTCTCCGTTAAAAATTAAGTAAAATAAGTAAAACCTACTCTGCACTTCTCTTGTGGGGCACCGTGCCCTCCAGTGAGGGGTGAGGGCTTCAATAAGCCGTCATGACCGCCAAAGGCGCAGACGCTCCAAACTGGACCCAGGCCATGGAAATGCCACACCCAGGCTGACAACTCCCCAGCCCCCTCTGACTCCGTTTCTCCCCGTCTCTGCCACAGCTGGAGGATTTCAGAAGTCAAGTCATCAAGGCGATGTTTGGCCGGGTGAAGCCGTCCCAGGACAAAGCCGTCACCGACCAGCAGGTCCGTGGAGTTTCTTTGCTTTCCGTGGGGGATGCGGATGCCAGGCCCTGGGCGCATATGTTTCTGTTTCTGTTCGCAGCACATAATTTTCACACTGTTGCCACACCATAAAGATTTGTTTTGATTGTAGGGGATTCCCTGGCTTTTAAAGTAAAAGCCATTTAAACTCCCTTGAAATGTGTCTATGAAAATCACATGTCACCACTCAGGCTTGTTTCTGGCCCCCAGACCTGTGTGATCACCTCCGTTCGTGCCGTGAGAAAGGAGCCTGGGGTCCTGGCTTGTTCCTTGCGAAGAGGAAAGACACAGTAGTGAGGGTGGACTTCACCCTCCAATTGTTGGTTCCAACCCGCTGTCAAAGCTCAGTTAAGAAAACATGCTGGGGTTGCTCCCTGGCTGGAGGAGAACTTGCCTTCTCTGTCAGCTCCGGGTTGTTAGGGTCACCCACCATGCAGTCAAACAAGGCCACAGAACAGGCCCTTGGCTCTGAAAAGTGACCTCCGAGCGCCTGCTGGTGGCTCAGGAGTCAAGCCAGCAGCCAGGGCGTAGACCATGTAAAACCCAAGTTCACCGCCCAGGGGCAGGGGAACAACCAAAATGAACAACTAAATCAGTAAAAATGCTTCTTCCTCCCCTCTCTTCCTGCTTGCCTGCCTACCTGCCTTCCCCTTTTAAAAAACAAAAAAAAGTGACTGCTGATCTTGGAAACGTGTCCTGGTGACACAGGCAGGGTCCCCCCGCAGACCTTCACCAGCACATACCAGGACCCCATCCTCACCCACTGAAGCGGGAGCCGAAACAAGGCGGCCATCCCCTCCACCCAGCCAGCCTGCATTTGACATCTTTCTGTGCCTTTTCTCGGCAGCTGCTAGAGAAGATCACCCAGGTCACGGAGGACAACATGAACTTCCAGCAGACGAAGTGGACCCTGCAGAAGGAGACTCAGCTCAGCAGTTCCAGGCAGCAGATCTCGGAGGACATCCAGAAACTGAAGGCGTCCCTGGAAGGCTGCCAGGTGCCCCCTCGCTGCTTTTCCCCAACGGCCCCTTTGTCTGGGTTTTGTGCTCCTGGTTTGGGAAATTGTCCGACTTCCATGGAGCAGATTGGGCAGAGAGTCTGTGCTCTGTCCACCTTTCCTCTTACTGGAGAAGAGAAATCAGGTGAGCATTGTATAGCCAAGAAGATGCTCGGGCAACTCCAAGAACTGACTTTGGGGATCCCAGAACTGCAAAAAGAAAAGAAAAGAACCCCATGCTATTTCCAGAGAAACCAGGGAAACATCCCCGCTCCTTTTTATTAGTTTGTTTTTACATTTTCCTTTTGTCCTGTTTCACCTGCCACCATTGCCTTTGACTCTGAAGGACCAGGGTCCCTGGCGTCTGGCCGAGCCCCACCCCCACCCCAAACCCAAACGGGGATGGATGCAGCTTATCCAGGGAGGAACAGCTGCTTCTGCTTTCCCTGAAAATAAGCAGCTACTATTTGGGGAGTCTGTGCAAATGTGGGCTTGTCAGCACTCTCTCAAATCAGGAAAGCCCACTTTCTGACCACTCTGCGTGTGGGTCTCAGCAGGAACTGGATGAATGCCAGTAGCCAGATTTGCCAGTTTGCCTTTGCAGTTGTTTATAGGAGGTTTCTTTGACCATCAGAAGTCCAAATTCTAGAGCCAAGGATAAATAAATAAAGGCTGCCCCCGTAAACGGGGTGGGGCGCTTAAAAGAGGGCTGTCCAGGGCACTGCCCCGTCCTGGTAAGGTGGACCCCTGTCACGCAGCGCTATCTCTGGTCACAGCCTCTGGGGGCCCCGCCATCTCTTGTCTTTGCAGCTTTGCATGAAAATCTCCTGCTGTAGCAGTGACCTGAAGAAGGAGGTGGACCTTGTCCAGGGCCTCCAGGTGAGCCCGCCTGTGTCCGGGCTCCAGAAGGTGGTGCTGGGCCTCATGCACATGTCGCTGTCCTGGCTGGAGGGCACGGAGTGGCTTCTCCGGGACGTGGGGATCCAGTTATCCAGCTCCGACAAAGGTTACTGGAACTTTATTCTCACGTAGTTGTGCGCCTCTGAAAGGTCACATTGAATCATATCACGAGGAGACATCTGTTGAGGAAGGCTCCCTAGGTATGTGGCCAGTTCTTGTCTCCAGACTGACTTTGCCTCTCCACCTGAGAGGTGGTTTTCCTTGAAAAAGAAATCACTCAAGTGAGACTTGATGGCTGAAGAAACTTAAGACATGACAGAAGCAAAAGGGAAATTAAATCTAAATTGTACTAAGTCCTAACTCTTGAAAGTAACCATCATTATGTGTGTGTGTGTGTGTGTGTATATTTTTAAAGGAAAGGTGATGAATTCAGCAGGAATGAAGGTGAGTAGAGGCAGATAGGCAGGAAGAGAGAGGAGGAAGAAGCATTTTTATTTATTCTATTCAGTTGTTCATCTTGGTTGTTGCTCCAGCCCCAGGATGTGAACCCTGATCCTTGGGATGTGTGTGGACTGCACCAGGTGGACTTAACCACTAAGCCACCAGAACACAGCTATGTATGTGTGTATGTATGTGTATGTATATGTGTGAATGTACATATGTGTATGTGTATTAATAGACTTTCTTCAGAGCAGTTGGGGGTTCACAGAAAAATGGAGAAGGCAGAGATTTCCCACATGCCCGCTGCCCCTCTTTCACAGCCTCCACCTTATCAGCACCAGCATCGGAGGGGACATAAGTCACAACAGCTGGACCTACACGGACACATCATAATCGCCCAAGTCTGCAGTTTGCATTAGAGTTTGCTCTTGGTGTCGTACAGTCTGTGCGTGTGGACCATGCTTAGTGGCCTGTGTCCACCGCTGTGGTGCCATCCAGAATAGTTTTCCTAAAAATCCTCAGTGCTCCTCCTCTCCATCCCGCCCTGTTACCACAGCCACCTCGGCCACTGATCTTTTCACTGTCTCCATAGTTTTGCCTTTTCCTGAATGTCACATAGTCAGATTCATACCAGTTTTCACACGGGCGTCTTTGCCTTAGAACGATGCATTTCAGCCTCCTCCATGTCCTTGCATGGCCTGACGGTGCATTGCTTTTAGCGCTGAGTAATGGTCCATTGTCTGCATAAACCACACGGTTCATTTATGCTCTCAAGCACAGTTTATTTGCCCATCATTTATCCATGACGGGCATTTGGTTACTTCCAGGTTTGGGCAATCATCTGCCAAAAACACCCGCGTGCAGGCTTTTGTGTGGGCATGTTTTCAACTCCTTTGGGTAAATACCAAGAAGCGTGATTGCTGAACTGTGTGGTCAAACTGTGATTAGTTCCGCAAGAACCCACCAAACTGTCTCCCAAAATGGATGTGCCATTTTGCGTCCCCACCACAATGACTGCAAGTTCCAGCTTCTGGTCAGCATATGACATTGTCACTGCTGTTATGTTTTGTGTGTAGCTTCCAAGGCTTTCTCTATGGAAATAGTTGTGTGATTCTAGACAAGTTACTCTATCTGCCTCGGTTTCCATACCTGTAAGATGGGGAGAATGAGTACCCGCGCCTTACGGCTGTCGTGAGGATTAACATGCTTTGCTGTCTCTGCAGGATGTGGACGGATATGTGGCACAGAACAGGCGCTCCCTCTGTGTTCATTGATCGTTTCCATCTTATAAACTAGTGTCGTGTTGTAGCCACTCTTCTCTAGTCTTGTTCCTAATGGCACAGCAGGAACACCTTCCCCTGTCAACACACAAAGACCTGTGTCGTCATTGCTGCTGATGGCACCGAGTTGCGTTGTTGTGAGGATGTGCTCTTGTTCACTGAGCCAGTCCCTGTCGTGGGCATTTAAGTGGTATCCAGGCTGCCACACTGACAGATCATCCCAGATAAACATTATCTCACATACACCACTTCCCCTCATGTTTGTTCTCCTGGAGGTGGGAGGATATGGACCGCTTTCATGAAGATGAACTGCATGCCCACTGGGCACCAGGCCCCGTGTGGACAGAGGGACAGTGGGCTCAGAAACAGGGAGACGCTTGGTTCGAGCATGTGAGTGTTGACTCTGAAACTCCTCCAACTTCACTGTATGTTGGAAATTTTGCATCATAAAATACTGGGGGAAAACGGGCACTCCCCCTTCTCTGCTAGATCATCTAATCCAAGGGAGGGCTAGGTGGGCATTCATTGAAAGCCACTTATATTAAGCTGTGATGGTGGCAAGTCTCCACGCAAGGCGTTCAGGGCTCTGATCTGGTCGCATCTGCAGGATGCATAGGAGTTATTTGCCAGGGAGGAGGGAGCTGCATCCTGGGTACAGGGTGCTGGGGGCAGAGGTGGGGCCTGCTATGAAGACACCAGAGACTAAAAGAAATGGGGCAGGAGGCAGAGAGGGCAGGGACGTGTGTGTGGGGGCCTGCAGGGCCCTGGTAAGAAGCCGGGCTGGACTGAGCACAGGGGGAAGGTGAGGAGCCCTTAAAGAGCTTCACTGGAGGCAAACACCACAGCTGTGAGCGGAAATGCACTGACCAGTTAGGATGTGTCCCCAGAGATGACAGTGGCCTCAGCGGAGTGAGGAGGGAGGAAGGAAGAAGATTCCAGGGACATTTGAGAGGCAAACCAACAGGCTCAGTGATGCAGTTGGATAAGGTTGAAGGGAAGTAACAGAGGAAAGGGTCTGGGGACAGGAATTCTGTACAGGGACCAGGTTGAGGGAGATGAGTGTGAGGTGTCTGTGAGACACCCAAAATGAGATGCCCAGGACACAGCTGTCACCTGGGAAACAGATAACCGTACTGTATCCCCAGAACCTAGAAGAGCATTGCCACATCATAGGTGCTTAGTAAATATCTGTGGGATGGATGAATAATGGATGGATGGATGGACGGACGGATGGATGGACAAAAGGATGGATGGTTGGACAGAGGAAGAGAGGGATGGCCAGAAGGAGGGAGGGAGAGATGGATGGAAGGATGGTTAGATGGATGATTGGATGGATGGATAAAGTCATGGAGGTAGAAAGTATTGAGTGAGAAGGAGAAACCCCAGCATCCTGATGGTTGGGACTCCTTTACCAAGGCACCATTCAGAGGGCCGCCATGATTTGACATTCCTGAATAATGAATGAGAATAGAGGAGTTATTTTCAACTCTGGTGAGTCAACCTCCCCGAAGTAACCCAGAAAGTAGGAAAAGTTCTCTAAAGAAGAGAAAGCAGAAACAGGAGCAACTTGATATGAGTTCCTGCCCGTCGCACACAGCGTAGAGAGGAGTGGGGAGGCTTTCTCCCAACAATCAGTGGCTCCCCAATCCCAAGGTTACTGTCCTCATAAGCCTGGCAGAGACTTGGGGTCCTGAGATCAGGTGAAACATGGGCAGAACTTCTAGTTGCTCTTCAGGATTGGAACTAAAAGACCATCTCTGTCTCACTGCACCCTGCGAGCATTTTATTTTTATTTTTATTGCGGTAACTGTGATTTTACACATGAGAAGAAACTCATATGTGTAGGTTCCCCATATGTGCAGTTTCCCCCTTCCTCAGATCTATGTCAACACACCCTGCCCTCTGCCACGTCACCAAGTGTTCTTCACCACTGTCCAGCGTCTGTGAACACTTTAGTCACTGTTGTCTGTGTCTATAAATCTAATCATCTGTTACCTTAAAGAAAGGTGGGTTTTTAAGTTAACCTGTCAGACCAGTCACTCTAGAAAGGCTTGTTTCAGGCATCATTTCTCAGACGCGTGTCTCTCTTCCTGAGCTCAGAGTCAAGAAACTTGACTGATATTAAACAGGTCTCGGCAGAATCCCTCTTGCATCGTATGCGCTGCGGAGCTATAAGAATCACACGAAGGACACAGGGGTCCCAAAATACATTTCTTCTCTCATGATACCCTTACTCCAACTAACATCTCTTGGAATGATGTTCTGTGGAATTCTTTCTGGGGGGAAACAGACTGCGTTCTGATTAACACCGTGTGTGTGTAAGAAGTCAGAAAGACGACTGGAGTCCTAACAGAAGAGTTAGTGTGCGGCGTATGTCCTTCATCCATTCACCAGGAAAGGGAGTTGAGGGCAAGGCATTTCATCTTCTTGTACAAACCATATTATGTCAAGGTCCCAAGAGATTAAAAGAAAGAGGTGATCTAGAGTATTCCCTTTGTTCTCCACTACTGCAACTCATTCTCGGCACAGAGATCTCTACACGGGATGATGGCGGAGGTGGTGACGCTGGTGATTAAGGTGAAGAGGAGGGTGAGGAAGATGATAATGGGGATGGCGACGGGTGACAGGGTGGGTTTTGGGGATAGTGGTGAGCAGGAGGAGGAAGATGGTGAGGGTGGCGATGGTGGCGGTGGTTTTGATGGTGGTGAGAGAACGAGGGTGATGATGGCACTTAACCCTGGTGGTTATACTGGTGATGCTAATGATGGTCACAGTGGGAGTGACAATGACTAGGATGGGGATGGTGGTGAGAATGACGGGCATGATGCTGTGAAGGTAGTGGTGGCGGTCAGCATTCATTGTTGAGTCCCTATATTCTAGGTGCTGTTCTAAGACTTGTCCATACATGTGTCAGGTGGTCCTCACAACTCTGTGAGGCAGGTGCCATTATTCTCCTTTTAGAAATGAGAAGAACAAACTCAAAGCTGCTCTTCTGCTATGTGGAAGTGATTTGAGCTACTCCCTATTCCCGGGGCCCATAGGGAGTCACCTGTCATTCGTCAGCATCCACAAACGCTCCTCAGAGCCTTCTTATTGGGTTCCTGAGAAAAGGGTAGGAACCATGGTTTATTTAGCTCCTTCGGGGCACCTCCCAGGTGTGCTCTTATCTTCCCACAACCCACGGAGCAAGGGACTAGCATTGACTTTATTTGGCAGGTGAGGACACTGAGTCTCGACAGAGCTGGTGCATGGTAGGGTGGGGACTCAAACTGCAGTCCTTCTGGTCCCAGCACCTGTGCTTTCTCGGTGGCTCCACCCTCCCTCTGGAGAGCCAAGGCGTTCCAGGTACATGCCTGTTCCTGGAAGACCCGTCCTGTCATTAACGTGGGCAGAGACCGAGCTGAGAGCTTGTGTCCCTGAGGGCGAACTGGCTGTGACACCCACCACGGGTCGTGCCCAAGTCCCCCTGCCTCGCAGCACCGTGATCCTGAGTTTGTGCCCTGGAGGCCGGCTGCCATGGTCAGGCTCTCCCCGTGCACGTAGAGGTTGCTGAGCAGATGACTTGACTCCTGCGTGCTTCTATTTACTAGTTGATCAAATGTCATGCGATCTCATAGGGTCGCTTCGAGGATTAACAGTGGAATGCACGAGACATTGCAGAGCTGGGGTCACCTCACCCTTAATATATAAGAGCTGCCATCATCATCAGCCCCAAATACGTGTCAACTGAATTTGACCTAAATGTGGGTGATAACCAGACAGGTGTATGCCCAGGAAATGCAGCTTGATCTGTGCACATCTGGGGGACTCAACCTGGAGCTCCTACCCCATCTCCATTTAGCAGTAAATAGGGTTTGACAGCGGGAGCACTCAGGTGGGTCACAGCCTAAGAAATGTCCACAGGCCTCCTTCCTAGAGTCATGATTCTGGCTGAGCCTCCCAGCTGCTGATCAGCAAACACATACCTCAAGACTAGGTGGGTTAATCCTGAAATAAACTCCCCAGGGAAATCTAGGTCAAGGCATGCAGAAGGAAAATACTGAAGATATTGTCGAGTGACACTCTGAGCAGCCAGAGGGCTGGGGCTGGCTACTAAGGACCTCGGTGGTGGAGGATTTGCTGTATCGTCCATCTGGGAAGATAGGACGCGTGTAAGGAGGAGTCCTGGAAGTGAGGTCCACACGTCCCCTGACTGATTTCTCGTGCTTCTTCTGATAAGGGAAAGAAGGGCCTCTACATTTTTCTTTGCAAGCTCGGTTGTTTGTGTCTGTTTTAGCAAGACTTTGTTGCAAAGCAGATTTCCCTGCATACAAAGAAAGTCACTCTTTCTTAGCAATCCGAGATATGCAGTATTTTACATTTTAAAAGTTATAATACAATATGCAGAGTGTACTCCCATTTTTTTTTTTTTAAGCATCAGTGTCTGACCAAAAGAAAAATCTGGGAAAAAGATATAAAACTGTTGAGGGTGTTACCCCAGACTGGTGGATTGCATAGGACCTTGACTTTCGCTCAGCAGTGATTTACTGCGGGCCTACTGTGTGCCGGCCACTGAGGATGCCAACCATGGTGAACCTTGCATGTGGCAGATTTCTCTGTTTTTTTGATTTGTGCAATAGATACGGAGAACTTTGGTAACCAGCAATGTAATAAAAATTGCTCCTTCTCCCAAAGAGGGAAAACCCATTATGATTACAATTCATCATCTTATCTAGAAGCACAGTCACACCACCCTCCTCCCCACCTCCTCAGCACCCTTGACTGCTTCTCCTCTTAATCCTCTTTGGATCCTACCCATGATCTGATCATTTCCCTCCAGTTCCTGGGTCACAGGTTGCAGCTGAGCTAAGTCCCAGACCCATCACAATTTAGCCACCACAAACCAGGTACTCACCAGGTTCCTAAACCCAAGCCAGTGTCAGCCAGGCCTTCTTGCCCACCCCCAAACCCCTGCCATCATTTTTTAAAAGAAGCGGTGCAGGCAGAATGAAGACGAGTAGACAGGCAGGCAGGCAGGAAGGAAGAGGAGGAAGAAGCACTTTATTTATTTGATTTATTTGTTCATCTTGGTTGTCCTCCCTGCCCCAGGATTTGAACCCTGGTCCTTGGGATGTATGTGTTTATGCCGGCTGGAGGCAGCGGACTTACCCACTCAACCACCAGGGCACGCCATCTTGGTATCTTCCTATTGCAGGGCTCCCAATGCCCATGTCTCCATAGGCAACTCAACTCTTTACTCAGTCTCTTTGAAGAGAATAACAGATGTAATCTGAATACTGATCCCCCAATTTCCCAGCTCTGTAGTTTCATCTTGCTGTGTTGCTGCAGTCTTATGGATAAATGCAAACATATTTCCTTGGTGGGGTATTAATAATAATTGGAAAACACCATGTTTAAAACTCCTGGCATGATGCCTAACACACAACAGGCACTTACTACAGGAAAGCTATTATTATAATATTACTCTCTCTCCTCCATGCTGGAGATCCTCAGTGTGGTGCCCTGTCGGAGACCGAGGCCCCAGGTTCCAGCTTCTGCTCCCTTCCTTCCTCTCTACACCGCCTTTTCTCCATCCCTCCATCGGCCCCACCGTGTCCCCCTTTCAGATGCAGCTGTTCCCTCCATGTCTCCCTGTCTCTCCTTCCCCCTCATGCACAAGGTCCAGTCACCCCTCTGTTGGCATCCACAGCTTCTCTTACTCTTTCTGCTGCCATCAAACTGGCCCCTTGAGACAGCATTTCCCCCCTGGGCCCTCTGCCTCTTTAGCTCCTTTGTGAATACTCATGCTCCTGCCCCACCATTATCCCGAAGAAGCGTGTGACACTTTCTATCTTCTCCACAACTTGCGACTCTGTCCAGTCACGCAACTGGCCTGGAAGCTGCCCCCAGCCCCTACTCCACCAGGGCACACCCAGGGTGTCAGCCCTGCCTAATTTAACCGACGCCTGTGGTCAGTTACACACACACACGCACACGCACGCACATGCACGTGAGTCAGGAGGGGTTCTGACAAGGATTGTATTATTCTCTGCCTCCAAAAAGACATGAGTTGGGGCCCATCCAGCTGATCCATTTCAAAACAAGTTGCATGGCAACTCGTGCTTTCTCGATGGGAGGGAAGCGTCCCCCTCATCCGCCTCTGGGTGAGCTCTGTGCAGACGGTTAACCTTAAATAAGAGAACAGCGAGTTAGTGGCAAGTCAAATGCATTTATTGGGGACTAGCCAAGAATTTCTATTCAGGAGCACAGGTTCAAGGCTAGAAACCTGCAACATATACCCAGAAGGGACCCAGGTAGGGAATTCTTAGAGAGAGAAAAAGGGTGAGGTAATGGTCTGGTGCAGGGGTCACAGGTAAGAAGGCCAGGTGGAGAGGTCACAGGTGAAATGGTCACATGCAGGGGTCACAGGTAAGAAGGCCAGGTGTGGGGTCACAGGTGAAATGGTCAGGTGCAGGAGTCACAAGGTGTATGTAAAAGTTCACTTTATCGGTGCTTTCAAGCCAGGCATTCCCGTCTTGCTGGCTTCCTGAACTGACAGTGTGGTCCATCCGTTTAAAGAGGACAGCAAGTAGCTTCTCTGTGTGGCTCCCTCAGCCCTGTTTTTAAATGGCTCCCATGATGTCACTGTTTCACAAGACATTATTCCAAAAGCAAAGGAGGTCAATTGAAACTTAACCTTTATCTTCTTCTCTTTTTTAAGGGCTGTCCTTGTATCTGAAACATCTCCTGGAGCATTATAAGAAACTTAAGAGCCACACCCAAGAACTTCAGGTAATCTTTGAACTTTGAAAATCCATTCCAGTTCCTCCTAGGTATGTAGACAGCTCTGTGCATTTCAACCCTGTTTGTTTGTTTGTTTTTTCTCTATTATCAATAAGTCAACCCACAGCCTCCAGGAGGTGAACTGATACCTCTATTTTCACAGAAAGAGCCGCAGGCAAGGTGACTGAGATTCCCCCTCAGGGCAAGGGCAGAGACAGGATACTTATTTTCCTCTGGCAGTAAATGCCATCAGGTCTTGAAATTCAGTGTGTTTCTTAAAAACAGTGCCAAGAAGCGCAGAACCCAGGCAAAAGAATTACCAAAAGTTAAAAATGGCTACAATGTAGAGACAAGATGATGCTGAGAGATTGGATCGATTAAGTAGCTCTTACCTTAATAATATTGTGTAAAAAGCAGTCGCAAAACTTTAGTGGCATCCCACAATGGCTGTTTAATGCTCTGTGTCTGGTGTCAGCACTAGGTGGGTCCTCAGATCTTGAATGAATTTGCCGGGCTAGCCCCCCAGCCCCCCACACCACGTGTCCAAGTGTTGGCCACCCGTGGCTGATCTCGGCTGGCCCCAGCTGGAGCAGCTCCCTTCTGCTGCATGTGCCCTTTGCCCCGAATCTCTCATCCTCCAGCAGGCGAGCTGGGGTGTGTTCACAGCACAAAACAGGAAGCCAAAATCAGGAAGAATAAGCAGGCCCAATCCTGGGGCCAGCATATGGCGGCACCCACTGGAAGTTACCCAGCTGCAGACATGAACAGGGGAAGGATGGAGGATTGGTTAAGTGTTGATCACAGCATGGAGTCCATCCAGTCTTGGGGTCTGCAGATTTTTTCCCTGTAGAGGGCCAGATGGCAAACGTTTTTGACTTTGCGGTACACTAGTACAGGCAGTACATTCATTCAGCTGCCCTTGTCAAGCAAACACATGCATAGACCGTATGTGAATGAATGGGCCCGGCCTGCTGCAGTAAATTATTGACAAAAACTAGCAGTGCACCAGATCTGGTTTATAGACAGCAGTTTGTCACGCCACCCCCTCGCCCCCGATCCAGACCATTGTCCTGATTTTACAGATGTGGAGATTGGAATTCCTAGTGATAGTTTTAATGTCTCACCACTAGTTGGTAGAAGAATCAAAACAGAAGCCGAGAACTTCTGACCTCAGCTCACTCCTTTTTCTCTTACACTCAGTAAATAATAGCTGATAAGTGTAACCACTGGTGACTGAGCATCTGTGCTAAGTGCTTTCCATCATCTCATGTCATCCTTTCTGCTCTGCGATCCTAAATGCTATTATTAACTTTGTTTTCTAAATGAAGAAGTATCTTCCAAGAGAGAAGCAGAGCTGAGCTCCTGTCTGGGTCCACAATATCTGAGTTCCTTCTTTTTTTATTTTTAAAGAGGAAGAAAGCAGGCAGGGATGAAGGCAAGCAGGCAAGCAGGCAGGCAGAGAGAGAGGAAGAAGAAACATTTTTAATGTCTTCACTTAGCTGTGCATGTCGGTTGCTCCCCCCAGCCCAGGTGTCCAACCCAGGTCCTTGGGCTGTATGTGGACTGTACCAGAGGTATAGACTTAACACCTGAGCCACCAGGGCACACCCAGAATCTGAATTCTTTTTTTTTTTTTTTTTAGGAATAATTTTATTATGATATCTTTTGTTTACAAAGCCTTACTCGTTTTAAGAAACTGAAATTGCTTCTCAGTCTGTGACACATCAAACCCGTGGCTAGAGTCCCAGTGTCCTTCACTGCTCCCACCCGCTTGTGTCCCTGAGATTCTGCTGGGCTTTATCTATTTGTTTGGTGTCATTATGTTCCACATACGAGTGACATCATCCTGCATTTCTCCTTTTCTTTCTGACTTATTTCACTTAGCATGACCCCCTCTAGTTCCATCCAGATGGCTGCAAAGGGCACAATTTCATGTTTTTTAGTGGCTGCAGCGAATTCCATTGAAGTGTCTAGACCACGGCTTCTGTGTCCAGACATCCATTGATGGGCATTTCGGTGGTCAGAAACTGAATTCTTAACCACTACTTCCCCACTACTAACTAAGCTAAGCCAGGGTTTGTTTTTTTTTTTCTGTGTTTTTAAGGATGCTTTGTGTAAACCTTTGTTCCTCATACATACTAAAGAGAAACAACTTCTAAAGAGAGAAATGTGGAAATATCTCCCTAGTTTACTCTCTCCCCCTCAACTTCAGCTTCCTTTTCTCTCATTTCAGATTAAGATCAGCAGCCAGGAAACGCAAGAGTCTTTACTTCAAGAGAAGCTGCAGAAGCATCTGGCTGAGAAGGAGAAGCTGAATGAGGAAAGGCTGCAGCAAGAGGAGACGCTGAAGGCCAGAGTCAAACAACTGATGGGCGAGAAGGCGGTAGGGTCCCCGGAAGGAATGGGCTTTTCTATGAGAAATGGAGGGCGCGTGCTTAGATTACAGGAATCTGCGCCACTCCTTGTTGATCGCTGTGAGACTAATTAATTAAATGGGATGAATGATGTCAGAGGAATTACCATGTAGCTTGAATTCTAGCAATTAGCAAAATCAACTTGAAATTGCAGCTTGAAAGGTTACTGAAATTTTTGGAAATGGCACTTTATTTGTTTCTACTTTGTGGCTGATTTTACAAGCCAGGTCCTGGTTTGTGACTGACGGCTTGGTTCTAAGTAAGTTCAAGACCAGCTCCTATTAGTTCAGTGTTTCATCAGGGAAAACAAATGGCTCAAATTGCTGCTCGCACGTCTGGAAGCCAACTGGAGAATCCTCGCACCTCCCAGACTTAAGGGGCTCAGGACTCCCCCCGGGGTCTTGTTAAAAAGCAGGGTCCGACTCCGCAGATCTGGGGCAGAACCTGCGGTCGGCACAGTTCTGCAGACCACACTCAAAGGCTTAGAGGAAGATTTCCCCAAAGTTGCCTGGTAAGAGCCAACCGGAGGCTTGCCATGCAGATTCCTGGGCCCCACCACTGGTCAGAACCTCTGGAGAGGCCCGGAAGCTGCATTCTGTAAGCTCATTTTCATCTTGGACCTCAGATTGGCCTCTTTTGCTATTCGGGGACTTGGGATGAATTTCACAAGCTCGTTGCCGTCTTCTTAGATTGGTGGCTCATGACTTGGCAGCACACACCGTGTAGGAGACAAAACGTCGCCTTAAAGGCTCCCGCCGATGCCCCACTGCAGGTTCCGACCTACCTGGGGTGACAGTGACTCAAGCCCTGGGATTTGTCAGGCTCCTGGTGGGTCCAATGTGCAGTCGCAGTGGGAAGTGCTGCCTGCGGCCCCTCCTCCACCCCCAAGATGGCCGTGAGGGTGGGGCTTCTGCACCCTCTTCCTTCCCAAGAGGACCAGACCTGCCACTTCCTCCACGTCGCAGTCACAGGCTCCCGGCGTGGGCATCCCATCGTCTCCCCAGACACTCCTAACCTTCACCTCTTCCATGTCATCCTACCACCCATGCCCAGTAACCTCGAGAAAGCAGTCTCTTCCTTCTCCCTCCTCTTTGCTTTGCCTCTTTCTCTGCTTTTTTGCCTTTTGTGAAATAAAGATCATCAGGGAAGACTCATCAGACCCACAGCATGTCTGAACCGCAGACAGGTAAGATGGCCACAGCGATGACCGTGGAGGTGTCCCAAGAAAACGTGATTTACAGAAACCAGGCAGTGGGCCAGGTTTGGCCTGGAGACCAGTGTACCAACTCGAGGCTTAGAACACAGACTCTTGAGTCAAATGACCAGGGTTTGAGTAAATTGGGCAGATTCTTTCAGCCCTCTAAGCCTTTGTCGTCCTCTGCAAAGTGGAGGAATGACTGGTTCTTAGTACTGAATGGTTTTTATCTGCCAACCATTCTGTGCTCATCATCCCACCTGCTCCTCACATGGCCCTGGGACAGGAAGCATGGGTACTGCCCGCTGCACAGAAAGGGAATGGAAGCTTCGGTAGCATCTGCTTTGCCCACGTTCAGGCATCTCGGAGGGTCGACCAGGGCTCTCTGCTGGGCCGGCAGACCCCAGGCCCTGCGCTCAGCTGCCCGCCATCTCCCGGTGCAGCGGTGACGCGCTCACTGGAGCAAGGCCAGCACCGAGCCCACACTCCCACCCTGGGGACTGTCTAGTAACAGCAGGCATTGATTTTCAGGCTTTGGAGGACAACATGAATAAGGAGAAAAACAAAGCAAAAGAAGCTATAGAGGAAGAGCAGAGCAGAGTCCAAGAGCTGGAGGAGCGTTTAAGCCAACAGAAGCAGGTAAACAGCTGGAGACAGTCAGTCAGTCAGCTGGAGCCCCGGTCAAGTGCAGACACCCAGGGAGGGCCATCGGGGCGTCGGGGCCATCAGCAGGGCCGCCGACTCCAGGCCGTGCTCCGCCCTGCGGGGTGGAGAGCTCACCCCGGCAGTGCCTGGCCTGGAGCCCAAACTCCCACCATGGTAACTGTCCCCAAACAGTGGTCACGGCCTTTCAGGTTTGGGAGGACAGCATGACTGAAGAGAAAAACCGAGTGAAGGAAGCTTTAAAGGAGGAGCAGAGCAGAGTCCAAGAGCTGGAGACCCGCTTGATCCACGAGAAGGAGGTATGAGTCCAGGCTTGAGGACCCAGCAGAAGTGAGCGAAGAAGCGGGGGTGCGTGGTTAAGCGGGTGGTGCTTCCCTGGAGTCACCGTCCTCGGGAGGGCTTGGCTACTGGCAGAAGCAGCCTGGGGCTCCAGAAGAGAACCCTTGAGTCGTGGCCTCTCCAACAGTGGGATAATTGCAAACAGTGGAAAATGCAGCCGTAGATGGCCTAGGAGACAAATTGAAATGGTGACATGAGAACATCTGTCAGGAGACCGTGTCCCCGAGCATAGAAGCAGAGGCCCGGCATGGTCCTGAGACTTTGGCGTGCAAACCCTTCAGCAGTGTCCTAAAATCCCCCAGCCTGCAGCTCCACCAGCAAGGAAGCTAGGGCCCAGGGCAGCGCTTCCCAATGCTGATGTGTCAGGCGTCAGAAAAGCAGGTGTCTTCAATAGAAAGGAGAAAAAAAGGCAGAAAGAACCTAGAAAACTTCAAAAACCCTCATGAAATGCCCCACCTGCTTCTCCACACCTCTCTCTGGAAAGTCCTTCCTTTCAGTTGAATTGCATTGAGCACTTTCTCCTGATGAGGCACTGCCCTCCGCCTGCCAGGGGGCTCCCAGGAGACCGGCCCACCCCCTCTTCCACAGACAACCTTTTAGATGCTCAAACACAGAAGCCCCCGTTCCTCTTCAGACCCATGTCCCAAGGGTCCTCACAGGCCTCCCAGCACTGGAGCCAGGCCCTGGCCCGGTGCTCTGACCTGTTCCGCCCGTCAGAAGTCAGACTGGCAGCTCACGGGCTACGAAGCGCCGCGGACATGTTATGGTGGGCCCTAGAGTATTCTCTTGTGAATCTAAAATCTCCTTTAAAGGCCAGACTTCCATCTTCTCTTGAAAAGTCAGAAAAGCTGGCTCTTGTGCCCACTCGGCAAAAATGGACTGGAGTTGCAGCCAGTGACAGCAGCTTGCCACCGTCCCTTCCTGTCCCTGTTGCATTAAGCACAGCCCACTTCACTTTCGGTATCCGCTTGGCCCCTGCAGACATCTGCGTTCACAACCCGGTGTCTGCTTTTTGCCTCAAAGTGAGGTCGGCAGAAGGGAACACAGTCCTCCGGCCACGGTGGCCGAGGCTGACATGTCCTCGCCCTGGTGAAGATGAACCACCGTCGGCAGGCCCAGACTGGCTTTGGGGAAGCTCTCTTACCTTGTGGACTCGGATTGACTTTGTGGTCACCCTCAGGTCCTTGGGCCTCTTTTAAATAACATTTTATTAGATCCTCAATGCTGAGGCAGCACAGGTTCAAATCCCAGACGGGGCCCCTTACTGGCGTGGCCACTGTCTCGGTGCCCAGCCTCACTAGAGGATAAGGGAACGCAGGCACGTGCTTGACCCAAACTTAACTGCCAGCGAATGGTCGCTCCCATCCTCTTTACCGCTTCTCCTTCTCCCTGCGTTCTTCTTTTCTATCCATCCTGCTCCAGCCTCACCCCGCAGACTAAAATCCTTGCCCACCCGCCCCTGAGACTGCGGGGTCCAGGCTGTGCACTTCGGGCTCATCCAGAGAGGGAAGGTGCTTCCCCGTTGGGTGTCGCTTCGGGTCTCCCGGCTGTGCTGTCATCTGCTGTGAACAGCGTCACCGGAGCTTGGTCCTGAGTTATTTCTCCAGGGGCCGGGGAGGAAGAGGAGGGTCTCACAAAGAATCAGTGGGATCATAGACCAGCACAGAACAGGGGAGGCCTCGGAATTTTGAGATCAGGAGGTTGGGGGGTTTTCAGGAGAGGAAATCATGGCAGGAACAACCTAACTGAGGCGCCCAGGCCTAGTTAAGCGTCAGCCCCCTTCTCCCAGCGTCTCCCTGTTGTTTCTCGCGGCGACATTCCAACACAAAAGTCTCCGGCACAGTCTTCCTGCAACCTCAGACAGTTAGCTGCTTTTTCTTTTCTTTAGAACTTCTGCCACATTATCTGACAGATCTGTAAGGACAAGGCCACTAGGTCACAATGGGAAATTTTAGGCAACTTGAAAGGTTCATTTCCATGCCCTGCCTAGGAACTGGGGAGGCAGGCGGCTGGGGGTCAGGACTGGGTGTGAGCCAGGCCAGGCCAGTCTGAGCAGAGAGGAAATCCCCAGGAGAGAGCAGATGCAGGGGTGCCGATCCTCAGTCACTGGGAAGTGCCCAGTGTCCTTCCACAACTTACAAGAAGAATGTCTTAGCCCCAGACCCTCGTCAAGTGTTCCACAGAAGGGGAAACTCCCATGGTGCTACCGTTCTGCGCTGGTCGGGGCTGGCATTGGTTGGCTCAGAGCAGGAGTATTTCACACTACTTTTCACGGAAACGTACATAGCATTTCGGTTGGATGATGAATTAAATACCTTTTGCAGGCTAATCTGGGACCCTAATCACCAATTATAATGGAAACTGGTTATAATGTTCCAAGTTCCAGCATCTGACTGTCAAGCTGATGCTTAAAACACAATTCATTTGAAAGTTGAGGAAAAACGGGTCTTAACGGCAGAGCTTGTCAGCAAATAGCTTCCTTCCTCGATAAAACGCCTTGATTTTGAGCTGCAAACCCTGATTACCTGTTCTTCCCTCCCTCCAATCAGAGCCTCGCCGTGAGGTTCAGCCCCACCTCTTCCAGAGATCGGGGCGCTGTAGCTCATTCATTCAGCACTCTGCCCTCCTCCTAAAAACCTGATTTATTTCAGGTTTGATGTGATTTAACGGATTTATTTCAATAATGGGAAATTCCAGTATGAATGAGATTCTTCTTAGCCGAGAGGCTACCTGGTGGTAAGTGGTAAGATCTCAGGCCCCAAAATAAGACCGGCCTGGTTCGCTCTGCTCCCTGCAGGCCTCTGTTGGCCCTCTGGTGGGCAGGGCGCGCACACTGTCTCTGATAGGGCTGCTGGGAGGGCAAACTGTATGAAGTGGTGGCCCGGGGCCCAGCCTGTCACCCTGCGTTCCCGCATTTAGCTGCCGTCGTGATTGTTCATTATTAGCGAATTTCCTACAGGTGCAGGCAACCCAACAGCTTGCTGCTTGATTTCAGGTCTGGGAGAGCAACGTGGCCCAAGAGAGAAAAAAAGCAATGGAAGCCTTAGAGGCAGAAAAGAGAAAAGTTCAAGACCTGGAAAACCACTTAACCCAACAGAAGGAGGTATGAGCAGCAGGGAGACGGGCCAGCTGTGGCTGCTAGAAGCCCTTAGGAAGGCGCTCATAAGCCAGGCGTGAGGCCGGCTTTCCTGCCCTGATGTGGGGTGTGGGGTAAAGTGGGCAGAGGCAGACCACCAGAAGGCAGCACCTTCTGTGCCTCCATTTCCCCATCTGTAAAAGGGGACCGGCAACAGTCTTCCTCTTTGGGACAAAAGGCATTAATATGTATCTGTGCTCAGAGCTGCCTCGCACACGGGAAGGGCCCGAGGAGGTGGGGAGCTAGAACCCAGGAGAGACCCCAGGTGTGGATGCAGCTTGCTCCCCCAGCCAGCATCTTCCTCCTCGTCGTGGAAGGTATTTATGGTGCAACCAGCATGGACACAGAACACCTTTCCTCCTGGCTCCAGCCTCCGGCTTGACACTCACGCGGACCCGGCCTGGCCTGGGAGATGGCAGAGACGCAAACGTGCAGAGCGGGGAGGGGGCTTGCATGGTGGGCTCATCAAATACGCACCTGGGCCAGGGCCTGCTGGCACAAAGACGTCCCTGAGCCACCTTGAAAGGCAGACCCCAAGGCCAAGGGAAAGAACGTCACTCAGTGACACCCAAGTCACACCCTGGGAGCCAAAGAAGGGCTGTCCAGAGCCAGGAGAGCAGGGTGGGGAGACAGGTACTTGGAGACCAGGCATGGCATCCCCACGAGCCAGGCCCCAGGGACAGAGGGCTCACGGACAGACAGGACAGGCATAGTGTCAGTGCTCATGAACTTCCAGGAACAGGGCCGATGACTCAATGAATTGTTCAATCCAGTAACATTCATCATCCACAGATACTGTGGGTGCCGTGCCCTGTCGGGTGTCAGGAACACCGTGTGCTAGCCAGGCCATACCAGCTCCAGCCTACACACTGTGGGGGTGATCAGAGAAAGGCTCACAGGCAGAGGGCCTCTTGGAGGAGGTGACATTGAGTGAGACCTGGAAGGGAAGGGCCCAAGGGACCACCAGGTGGAGGAATGCCATTGGGTCAAGGAACTCAAATGCCAAGGGAGGGAACCTGAGTTAGCAGGGGAATAGGCATGGGGCCTCGAAATTAAAGCTGGAACAAGACGGAAGTCAAGCTAGGAGCAAAGTAGGAGGGCGACCCGGTGGACAGGTGAGGACTGGCTAGAAGAAGCAGGCGTGCTGGGCGTGCTGAGCGCCGATTCTGGTTCAAGTCCCAGCTCCGCCCAACCATGCTGTGTGCCCCGGGCGAGCCCCTTGCCCCCTGTGCCTCATCAGAAATGTGCATCATGTCAGAACCACCGTAGGTAGAGATTCGCCAATGCGTTCTTTATGAAGCAGCAGCTGCCCAGCTGAGGTCGGAGTCCAGGCTGGGTGGGGACGATGGTGGCACACAGGGCAGGCATGGACATCAAGCAAAGGCCTTGGCAGTGGAGGTGAGTCAAGTCCACACAGGGAAGTGAGGGCAGAGTCCCAGTGGGGGAGGGGCACCCACAGAAAGCAAGTCTTGCTAAGCACTGGGACCAGCTGTGGTCAGTGGCTGCCCCTACAGTGTCCCTTATTATGAACATGGGGTAGGGTGGGTCCCGAGCACAGGTTCCTGCTGGGCGCTGGTCCGCTGTGCTCAGGTAGGTGGGGACAGCACCGTCTTCAGCAGACTTGGTGGCAGGAAAAAGGGAGCCGGAGCCCAGGAGGGGGTCAGGTCCATGCGCAGAGCAGGACAGAGGGACAGAGGCCACGGACTCTGCTAAAACAATGGGAAGATGACTTTTTGTCCAGGGCCACATGTACCCAAAGCCTGACCCCACTGCCAGCACAGCTTTCCCCATGAGATGTTTCCATAGTTTTCTGTTTGCCAGATAATCTCTGTTCACAACAGAGAAATTTAAAAGACACAGATACAGCGAAAAGATGAAAACAGGAATTGTCATAATCCCGATTCCCCCAAGCAGCCGTATTTTGGTACCTCTCGCTCCAGTCTCTTGTCTACGCATGCATGAGAACATTGAAAACATTTTCCTGGGGACAAAGCTGCAAGAGTTACGGCAGCTGCAGATAGTTTCCCAGCCCCACTCCTGACTGTGGGGCCGCTGGGGCTGATGGGCATGTGTTCGCATTTCCAAACTGTCCCGGACATGCATTCTCAGCGCCTGACCTGCGTAGGCTGGGAAGTGACCACTGTGGGGTCACAGGTGCCAGGTCTGCCTCTCCTGCCCCCAGACGCCCAGTACTTCCTGACAAGGGCCCACACTGAGCTCAGCATCAGATCACCTGAATCATCAGCATGTCACCTCCTGAACCCGGCCCTGAAGCCCAGATGACAGTAGCTCTCCCCCACTCATGACTCAGCCCCACTGGCTCCCGGGTTCTCACTGCGCGGGCACACCCCGATTCTCTCCACTCCCTCCATCGGGCATCCTGCTCCCGAGCTCCTGCTCCCGAACCCTGACTCACCAAGGCCTCAACCATGAGTTTCCTGGCTTCCCCGGCGGCGTCAGCTCCTTTCCTTCCCTCAACCACGCGTCCTTGCCTCGTAGGTTTCCGAGAGCAGCATCACCTACGAGAGACTCAAAGCGAAGGAGGCCATTGAGAGGGAAAGGAAGAGGGTGCAGGACCTGGAGAACTGCTTAACCAAGCAGAAAGAGGTATGAGGCTCCGCGAGGAAGGGCACGGAGGAGCCACGGGCTCAGAGTAGGGTCCCACGGCAGGCACTCTGGGTTCAAATCCTGCCTCTGCCTCTCAGCTGTGGGACATGAGACGTTACCTCCCATCTCCAGGCCTTGGTTCCCCACTTACGAAATACAGATGAGACCCACAGATGAGCCTCCTTGAGGTGTGAGACTTCATCACTCACATACATGGAAAACACGTAGAAAAGCCCTGGCACCCATGACGACAGCATCTGTTGGCTGCTTTTATTGTGATTATTAGTAAAAGCTCACAGCTGTAGAAAGTGGAGGGATGGATTCCAAACTCAGGGCTCTGCCGACTCCAGACCCCTTCACGCTCATCTCCTCCTCTGTCTGTTGTCCATGAGCTTTGTGTGGCTTGGCTGCTGGGGTCAGAGGGGGCATCAGAACCTGTCATCATCATCGCCACCTTCGTAGTAATAAACCCGCAGTTGTGGTTATGACTGGGGGAAGTAGACAGAGGAGGAGCAGAAATTGTTCTTGTGAAACTGTCCTAGACGCCGCTGAGCTGTAGGATATAATTCACTCCCCCTGGGTCCCAGACACACACACACACACACACACACACACACACACACACATCCATATTGCAAATGTCAAAGCAAGTGATAATCATATAACCTGACAATCGTGAGTTAAATTTAAATTCCGGTAAATGCAATTTCAAAGGGTATTCAAGACCAGATGAGACTAAAAAGGTCTTAATAGCTACACACGTCAGTCTTGGAGCATTTTCTTCATAGGAAGGCTCCCAAAGATTAGCATCCATAGAGTCCCTGGGGGACTGACTAGGAATGCCCGTTTCCTGGGCCCGGTCTCCAGAAGGGCTCACTCACTGCCTGTGGGGTGGGCTCAGGTCTCTGCATTTTGAATAAGCAGCCAGGTGAGGCCAGAGTGCATAGCACGACGCAGCTGGAGGAAGAGGAGCGTCAGGAAACCACATCTGGGTTAAATACCAGTCCTGGACACCACTCTCTTTTTCATCAAAAAAGAAAAAAGTGTCCACTGGGCATGGGCAATCGTTTGGGTGTTGAAGATGCAAGCGTGTTACATGATAGGTGTAAACCTTAAGAGATTTAGGTTGCAGAGGCAACAGGCTACAGATGTAAAAATGCCAAGAGCATCACAAAGTAGCAAGTGAATTTTCAAGAAGCTCTAAGCAGCTGGACACCACTTTTTAAAAGGATCCTTGACCGGCAGGTGTCCAAAGAAGGCAGACTTGGGTGCCGTCACACAAGGCTGGTCAGCATGAGCTGATGGACTTGGGGACGCCCTGCATGCAGGTGCAGTGCTGCAGGGGAGACGCAGCAGCCCACGAAGAGGCATCTGCTCACATGCAGCCTCGTCCCCCCAAATGACTGCTGTGGGTCTGCCGTAAAGCACTTCGACAGGGGCTGAACAAAAGGAGAAAATGTTAAATGGTTAGTAGGTTGGCTGGGACCCAAACTGGAGCAGGAATGAGACAAATGCACAAAAGAAAGCTTCGTGGTCAGTGAATGGATCACAGTTCACCCCAGCAGTGACAGTGGAAGGGGCAGCCCGTTGGCTATACAATCCACTAGATGAAAATGGGCTCATTGCTCATGGAAATCGGGCCAGTCTTGCTACTGCCCCATAGAATGTCTCTGAAGAGCCATCACACACAGAGAACTCTGACACAGCCAACAGCATCCTTAATCACAACCTCAGAACAGGGGTAGCATTAGAGGGTGAGGTCCTGTGACAACCGTCAAGGTAAGCTGGTGGCATCAGCTGAGACAAGGAGAAACAGGACACAGCCCCCAGGAACTCCCCATTTAGGATGGAAAACCAAGGAAGTAAAAGACCAAGAACACGCTGAGCGGCGCACCCTGGTGGAGTAGCAGTTAGGTCAGCCACCTCTGAAGGAATGCAATCCATGTACATCCAAAGCACCTGGGTTCACGTCCTGGTTCTGTGGGGAACAACGAATGTGAGCAAAAATAAAATGCTTCTTCCTTCCTCCCTGTCTGCTTCCCTTCACTCCTGACTGCACCTTTCCTTTCAAAAGAAAAAAGAACCATGCCGACAGGGCTTGCTTATTCGCAGACTGTCTTACTTGTAATTACAGATGAGCAATGGAAAGACTGGTTTCATCTACCCAGACAGAAACAGGACTTCTAGAAGAGAAGAGAGAGAGGGGAGAAGAAACATTAATCTCCTCTTCTGTATTAGGCTGCTGGTGGCTGACATGGAGCATAGAAGCCAGGCAGCGTGTCTGTCCTGCCTGGAGGCGGCGTCACGGCCATCAGAGACCACTTCTCATCTCTGAATTCTCCGACCCGGAGTGTGAGCTGTGAGCTGCAGGTGACAGGTGGCTCAGGGTTCCTGCCCGGGTCCCCAGTAGGCCTCTCCTCAGGCCACAGCTGTGCACTCTCCAAATGTCGGGGACAGCAAAGACCAAACACACACACACAAAAAACCAGTCAGACAGGTTCAGGGGCATCGCCAAAAAAAAAAGGAAGCCACTCCCAGGTGAGGATCCCAGGAATCGAATGATAAAATGGTATTTTTCTTGTTCATTCTCTCCCCCACACCCAAAAAAAAAAAATTGCATTCCTTTCTTGATTATGAAAGGAGGGATTGTTTGCTCTAGAAATTTTGAAAAATACAGGAAATCACCCAGAAGAAAGTGAGCACTGAATCGTGCTTCCAGGAGGGACACACTGACGGCTCCTTCCAGGGCCCCCGTGTGGGTCCTCGTGACACACACCGGCAGGTGTCAGTGATGGCGGTGACGTACACTCTGCACACAGATGTGGGCGCTGCTTTTACTTAGCAGATGGGCAGGATGTCCCAGCATCAGCGAATATTCTTCCACGACAGCCGCCGGAGGAGGACCCGGGTCCAACTGCACCAGTGAGCCAGGCCCCAGGGCTGGCGCTCACTTGACACTAGAGAGAAGTGCCCGGCTGAGCAGCACCGTGCAGAAGTCTGCACGCGTGTGGTGATGTCCTTCTGGTGAGTTCTCCGAAGTGGGGTTCCTGGACCACCAGCTTGGAGCACTTTCAGGCTCGTGACAGCTGTTCCCAAATGACCCCTCACCCCGAGGCCTTACCCATTCACCGGTCACTTACACAGTCTGGGACGCCCAGCCCGCCTCTCCAGGACGTCTTTGACATTGAATGAAATCCCACTCATGAAAAGGCAGCCTAGGCTGCGTGATTCCAACCACGGGACATTCCGGAAAAGGCGGAACTCTGAAAGCAGTAGCAACATCAGGGGCTAGTGGGGTGAGGGACGAAGAGACAGAGCCCAGAGGATACTGAGCATAGTGCCACTCCACACTACGACACCGTAATGATGGAGACACGTCATTATCCATCTGTCCGAGCCAACAGAATGTCCAGACCCTGAGAGTGAATCCTGATGTGGACTGTGGACTTTGAGTCATTGTGATGTGTCCGTGTAGGCCCGTCACAGCAAGGGCACCCTCGGGGCGTGATGAACATGGGGGGCACCATTCATGTGGAGGTTAGAGGGCACATGGGGGATCTCTGTGCTGGCCTCTCTGTCTCTGGGACCAGGTCTTCAGAAGTGAAGCCAAATAAATAAAATTCTCACGTTCCACATTATTGAGGAAGGGCTCCTGGAGAGTGAAACTCTGACAGAGGCTAGAAGAGCGGACTCCAGGGGAGGGACAAGACGATGGAGGACATGGGACCAGAGTCCAGTGTGAAGGGGGAGGGGCCACATCCCAAGGTCAAAGTCACAGAGGAAAGTGGGGGAGTGTGCTCCGGGCCCTGAGGAGCAAGGGATTGAGCACATTTATCCTGGTACAGTAGATTTAGGGAGAGGTAGGATGGCCCTTCTCAAATATTTAAAAGGCTGTCTCATGAAAGAGAAGTAGAGAATACTCAGTGAAGTCCTGGTGACAACTGAGCTTAGAGACCAAATCTCAGCAGGAGACAGATCTCAGATGAACATGCGTACATGTACATATATATATACACCCATACACTTAAGTGCTGTAATGCTTGGAAACTTCCAGGAAAGCAGGGAGTTTGGTCTTTAAAAGAATCAACAGAACACTAGCAGAATGGCGTTCACCCCCGTCTCCAAACACTGGGGAGAAGGAGGCGAGGGTAAATATTTATTCCCGAATTTCTGTTCACCTGATGTTGGTTGTTTGTCTAGGAAATGGATTTTAAAGTGCAAAGAGAAGACGTTTTGAACAATAAACTAAATGACGCACTGGTCATGGTGGAAGAGACTCGGAAAGCCAAGATGACCGAGACTCTGAAAGCAGACAGCCTGGCCGTGAAATTAAACGAAACGTTAGCTGACCTGGAAATGAACAGAACCAAAATGGTAAGCCAGTGCCATCCTGGGACAGGAAGCCCTTTCCCTCAATGTGGGACCACAGTGCGTGAGAATGTGTGGGTCCGCCAGCGGTCCCCAGCCTGGCACTGCTGACTTTCTGGCTAATAAATTGTGGCGATGTCCTGTGCACTCAGATGTCAGCCTCCTCCCTGCTCTCTGCCCACGGATGCTGGTAGCTGCCTCCTGCCTAGTGGTGACAGCCAAAAATGTCTGCAGACTTTGCCAAATGTCCCAGGGGGCGGGGGGAGGATCGGTAAAATCGCCCCCTATTGAAAAGCACATATTTGCTGTGAAAGTTAAGTATAGGCTATGATGTCCTCCCTCTGGGGCATTTTAGGATGTTGTAACACGGGGTCCTCACAGGATCTGAAGGATCGAGAAGCCCCAGAATTTAGTGACCAGTGGGCTAAGCTACAGCTTTTATGATAATGTTTGAAAATTTTGGCTTGGCGTTCAAGGCCCACAGTCAGGGCTCAGCATGGCACTCGTGGGCCATTCACAAGACAGGCCTGTGGGCAAGGAAGAAATGAGGACTCACCTGACCGAGTGCACAGAGTGAATCTGAGAGAGACTGGCGTTGGAGAGACCAGCTTGGGGGCAACACATGGTGGATTTAGTCCAGAATCATAGGATCCGGACTCTGGGCAAAAAAGTAGGAAGGAAGGAGGCCCCCTGTAGAGTTACAAGAAAGCGGGTGGGACTAGCTAACTGATTGAGGGGACATGCATATCGAGGAGAGGGACGTGCAGGAAAGGGCAAGCTTGAAGCCAGGATGAGGAGGGATGTGATGGCTTGTGGGTGGTATGCATAGAAACCCGGAGGTCTGGGGAGAAAGGGGTCTCCTCTGGAGAAACCGAGGAATACAGAGTGAGGGGAGGGCCGGATCTCAACATTCAAAGTTCCTCAAACTCCGGCCAGTACATTAGATTTAGGGGAAAAGCGAGACAAGGCATGTACATTTGGTGAGACTGTTGAAACAGTGGGCATGCGTGTGTCTCTTGTGAGTTTCTGAGGCTGAGAATGTACACGTCAGGGAACCAGTGACCCAGGCCCAACACATCAGTGGGAAATAGGGAGCAGGAGTATGACATTGTCAAGAGCCAAAGAAGGCGTGGTGGGGAGGCAGGAGGGGAGCGAGGGGAAAGAAGGAGAGGCTCTCATTCACCGTTTGGAGGGTACTGGCAACTTTTGTTTTTAAGAAATACAAATGCATTCGTTTCCTTCTTAGATCATCATTCGCTCATTGGTTTAATGAATACTTGTCAAGCATCTGGGTCCAGATGCTGTGGCAGAGACCTAGGCATTGATGCTGTGGGTTTATCCAGAAATAAGAAAAGACGAATCTCTGGACTCCTGGATCATACATTCTAGGGCGAGTGATCCATAAAGATCATTATAAATCCGATAAAATGAAACAGTACCATAGAATAGAAAGTGTCTACTTGAGATCAGTAGTGGGGGAGGGCATATTTGAGGAGGTGGCATCAGAGCTAAAATCTGAAACACGAGGAGGAGTCAGTCATGCAAGGAGCTAGGGACGTAGTGACCTCCCTGCAGGGGCAGCCGCACGTGCAAAGGCCCTGTGGTGGGCTGGCATGTGCAAGAAGCACAGGGCCATAAATGCTGCTGCCCTCTTAGCCAGCACGACTCTTCGCAGATCACACTGGAGGAGCGGGTGCAGGTGCACCAGCAGATGGTAAAAGCCCTGCAGGAAGAGCAAGAAAACCAGAAACACAGCTTTGAAGAAGAAATCATGGAATACAAGGAGCAGATCAAACAGCATTCCCAGACCATCGTGAGTCTAGAAGAGAGGCTCCGGAGAGTGACTGAACACCATAAAAAAATCGAAGGCGAGATTGCAACGTTGAGGGACAGTGACCCAGGTAGGTCCAAAGAATCTCCAAGAAAACCGTGATGTTCGGAGCAGGTTCTGGTTACGCCAAGGGCCAGGCTGATGGGGGCAGGTTCTGGTTACGCCAAGGGCCAGGCTGATGGGGGCAGGTTCTGGTTACGCCAAGGGCCAGGCTGATGGGGGCAGGTTCTGGTTACGCCAAGGGCCAGGCTGATGGGGGAGGAAAAGCCCACACTCGTTTATTCTCTGGAAGCTTTTCTTCCTGTTCCAACAAGGTGAAGAGCCTGCAAGGTCCTGTTGAAGCCGGGCGATGACAGCGAGTCAGGCCGGCCCTTGTACCCAGCCAGCGAGCCCGGGCTGTCAGCGGCTCACAGCGGCATGGCAGGGACCATCTTTTCCACATAAAAACCTCCCAGGCAGGGCCTTGCAAAGGCCTCTCTCTGCCATCAGCAATCTGCCACTTTGTCTAATGCATTTTCAGCAGCAGCAGGGTTTGTCCCTTAAAAAATAAACCCAAAAGAGGCCGAACAAAGAACTGGCTTGTGAGCGCTACCTCTCCCTCGGTGACCAAAGCGATGTATTTTATTGCAAAGACACTATGCTCTTAAAGAAGAGTTCTGGAAATCGAGGCCTCGAGTCAGAGTTTCTCAAGCTCAGTAGCTCCCCTTCCCCAGTGTGATGACCAAAAGCCATGTCCGCATGTCCCCTAGGGGCACGCGCACCCTGGCTGAGACGCCGTCTCAACCATCTGATGCCTCCTTCACTCAGCGCTCCTACATGGGTATCGGTTATGGTCCCAGGTCATGCTAGGCACTGGGGACTTGGTAATGGACAAGTCAGGCAGCGTCCCTGCAGCGAACTAAATGATTGCTCAGGTGCCCGAGGATGAACAGGGCACCATGCCCAGCAGGGACTCAGTTTCCTGGCCCAGTTCCAGGACGGGAGGACGTTTAAGTGGGGACTGAAGGGTGTGTACAGCTTTGTCCCCCTGCACTTAGATCAGGGCCTGCCATCAAGCAGGACCCCCGTAAGTATGTCGAATGAGTTATGAGTGAGTGAAGGTGCAGCTGAGGGTGAGGATGGAAACCGGAAGGCAGGGGGCTGAGGGTCCAGGGGTCGGGGTGAGGACGGGTCTAGACTCTGAGAGAAGAGGGAAGCGAGAAGGAGGTGTGGCCACCAGTTCAGGCTCCTCCCACCAGCTTAGCCAGGTGGTCTCTCCTGCACCCGCTTCCCAACCTGGACGTGGAGTTCAAGACCCCTACCTGGGAGAGCAGCTGGCAGGATGTCATGTGCTCACACATGGGGCCTCCGGCCTGTGACACAGACCACACGGTGAGCCCCGTTACGTGGAGAGAACGCGGGTGTCGGGAAAGTCTGTGAGCAGGGAAGACACAGGTGTGCTTAGAAGTAGGGGGGCAGGAAAGCACCTGCTGACCGAGGACTCTAACGAGGCCTCTCACGTTCATCTGTTCAGCTCAGAAGAAAGAGCGACAGCCAGACCCTCCCGCGGAGCCTCTGCCAGAGAACAGAGCCAAAGGCGCCATGTGCGACTCCCTGATGTGAGTACCAAGGGCTGTGTGAGCCCCAGACCAAAGCCCTGCTTCTGAAACCTGAGGAAAAGGAGTGGCGCCTGTGTCCTCCCGCTGTCATTGACATTTCTCGATTCCTTTTGCTGGTGGGGATGGTGTCGTGGAGAAATCTGGGTAGATCTATGTTCAAGGCCCAACCCTGCAAGTCACGCACCTTGGTGTCCTCGTTTGTGAAATCAGGAGGTGTCTGCCAGGTGCTTAGAAGTTGCTGGAAAATACTGGCTAATACTGTGGCTCACTCTCTTTCCCCAAGTCACCGGGACATGCACTGCTCAGGACAAGCCCACACCGGAGCATGATTAGCAGACAGGGCGACCACTGTGGAAAGGGCTCCTGGACAGGGTTAAAGGTTAAGAGCTTGGCATGCACTGGGGGAGCAGCGGTTGGTTCCATCACCTCCAACGGAGCAGGCCACATACCCCTGGGTTCCAGTCCCAGTTCCAGGAGGAAATAACCAGTGTGAACAACTAAATAAAAATAAAGATGCTTCTTCCGCCTCTCTCTTCCTGCCTGCCTGCCTGCCTGCTCACCTTCATTCTGCCTGCACTTTCCCTTTAAAAAATAAAAATGTTTCAGAGCTTGGACTGAATCCTTGAGGATGCCTTCCAACCCCAAATTCTCTGCCTTGAACCTCAAGGAACTGTGACGGTTCCCAGAGAAACAAAACCCATGGGTGGGAAAGACCCAGAAAACCATTGTCAGGTGGCATCAGGAGCCCCTAGGGCGATGCAGAGAAAGCATTTGGAAGTTCCTCTAAGAAGGCGAATCACCCCCAGATCCCTGCACCAAAACCCGCTTGTAAAATCTACCTTCACCAAGATTCTACCCCAGAAAGGCCACGTTGCCCAGCTTCCCACGCCCTGCAGCGCTCCTGCGGGACCCTTCCTGGTAGAAAGCTCTCTAAAGACTGCAGCAGCCGCCACCCCACTCTTTCTGACGACTAGACAGTTGGCACCAGAATCGCCAACGAGGGGCTTGTCCTGGAACCGCACCTGCCGCCTTGAGCCACGGGGGACACAGTTGTGTTCGTGTTACCAGGCATCTCCCCAGTAGCTTGCATTTTAAAATAGACTGGCTGCAGCGCTGTGAAGCAAACCCTGGTGAGCAGCACAGCCAAGCCAGCGTCCGCCAGCAACGCCCCCGCTGCGCCACCCGCCACCCGCCACCCGCGGCGTCTTGGAGGCGCTGGAGGCCGCGGTTGACTGGCGGGCTGTGCGCGGTAACTTCCACTGAACGAGACTTCTGACCGCTCTGCGCTGTGTGACCTCTGAGCCCTCGGCCTCCACACGTGTCTGTGTGTGTAGTCATTTCCGCTCCTGTGATGGCCAGTCTTTTTCATTTTGACATGCACCTGCCAGTGTTTTGCTTTAGTTCATAACAAACATGCATTCTGCCTTCAAAAGTCCACGTAAGAAGAGCCTGGATTTCAAACGCCTGTGAACTCACGTGAAGGGACATGATTACCTGCAATCACGGGCTTATGTCCCCCTTCTGAAGGGGCAAGACCACCCTCTTCCTCCTGCCCCCCGGCACAAGCACCACATAATGGCTCTGCCTCAGGGTCGCTCAGAAACACACCACGTGTTCTTCCTATAAAATAACCCCATCAAGGCACCTCACGCTGCCTGACCACTGACTCCTGTTTCTGTAGAGCACCATTCACGACCTGTAGCCATCCTCTCTGTCAGTCACCCTGAGTCTCAAGGTGCCACAGATGTCCCCTTGGGATGAGGCTAAGTGAAACAAGTCCAAAGAAGAAAGATAGATACCGGGTGACTCACTGGTAGGTGGAATGTGAACAGACAAAACAAAGGAACAGAGGAAACAAAACCAACCCTGGAACATTTGCAAAAGAACTGAGGTCACCAACAGGGAATGGGACTTGGGGAGGGGGCAATTGGTGGTGTCCCCACTGGACAATGGGAAAGATCACTTGGTGATGTGGTGGAGGGCAGGGTATGTTGACATATATCTAAGGAATGGGGAACCTCTACATAGGAAATTATTTTAATGTGTAGAATAATTATTATAATAAAAAAAAAATCCCAAAAAAGTTAAAGAAAAAAATAAAAGATGTCCCCTTGGTCATCTGGGCCCCGAGACTCTACACTTGTGCAAAGGGTCCCGTGAACGCCTTGTTTCACTTCTGGCCCCACCTCTCTCTATCAGAGATACAGTGGAAGGCAGAGTCCTCTTCTCTCTTCTTTCTGGTCCTCAAGGAACCCCCAGCCCACAAAAATAGTCTTCCCTCCTCCTTCCAGCAAGAATCAGAAGTTTGGGGTTTGTTTCAAATGAAGGGACCTCAAAAGAAACTTTTGAGATTTTTTTAAAGGAAAGGTATAGGCAGGAATGAAGGTGAGTAAGCAGGCAGGCAGGAAGAGAGAAGAAGCATTATTTTTTTATTTAGTTGTTCACACTGATTGCTTCCACCACTATCCCGGGACTCAAACCCACAGATATGTGATCTTGCTCCTTCGGAGGCGATAGACCTAACCGCTGCTCCACCAGGGTGCTCCATGTTTTGATAATTTTTTTAAAAAGTGTCTTTCTTTATCCTTGCTGGGACTGGTACCCAGGGACCATCATTGACTAAGGATCACTTTGCCTTTGTACTTGGCCCCTGGGGAGACACCACAGAGACTGAGTTAAACTGACTTTGCCTGTTTTTGTGAATTTCAGAGATGATTTCTTGACAGCTCAGAGGGAAATCCTGTCTCAGCAGGAGGTCATCATGAGGCTAAGGAAAGACCTTACCGATGCCCATGGCCGAATGTCAGACCTGAGAGGTTGGTCTGAGTGCGTGTGTCTCCTGACATCCCAACCCACTTCCAGAAAGAAAAGAAACAAGACTTATGAGCTGGAAAGCTTGGACTGTTACCACACTCGAATCTGGCTCAACAAAAGCTGAGTCCTGGGGAATATTCTCAGGGGCACTGGGCCTCTACATTGAAATGTAACTTTCTTTTGGGGGATAATCTTACCTGTCATGGGGTGGTCCCTGGAAGCAGAGGCTTGAAGGATCACAGCCCCCCTGGGGTCAGCCAGCCTGCCTCCGCCTCACACTCTCCAGCTTTGGGACCCACGGTAGAATATTCCCTCCCAGCTCACCTGCTCCCTAGGGTGGCGTGGGCATTGGGCCACCTAGCGTAGGTGGGAAATAGCTCAGTCCTGCTCTCTTCTGGACAGACACAAGTCTGGCTGGGTTTTCTAAAAGTTGTTCTCGCCTCCCCATCCTCCCTTCTTGCTTCTTACAGTAATCTTTTCTTTTCTCTTCTTACACCGCACAGGCAGGCAGGAGAGATCAGTGGTTTTGGGAATGTGGAGGGAGGGTGAGGCATGTTCTTATTTTGCCCATCTCAACCCCAAGGTATTAGTCTCCCTGGTATTTGCTCCCTGGAGCTGTCCCTATTAATGCCCCCAAGGCATTTATAACTGATTTGGTTACAGGCGATTTTTTTCGGTTATATACCAGAAGAGTGGTAGCTCTATCCTAAGATATGAGAAAGGGAAGCAGAGGGCTACAGTGTCCAGTTCTAGAAGCAGAAGGTGTTGGACCCAATTCTAGGTCTGCCATTTATTCTCTGCCTGACTGTAAGCAAGTCACTGGACCTCCCCGAGCCTCAGTTTGCTCCTCTGTGAAGTGGGGGTGTTCGTAGCAACCACTTTGCTGGGGTGCTTTAAAGAGTCAAGGCCGTGCAGGTCCTGGGGGATTCCCTCAAAGCAGACCTTGGGGCGGGAGTGCCACCGCAGGTGTTTTGTTAGCGAGGAATTCCCAGGAAGCAGGAAGTCAGACAGGAAGGGAGGAAGCCGGATACCAGCTGTGCTGTCAGTCAGGACAAGCTGGCACCCAGCACCCACACTGCCCACCAGGGTGAGGAGCTGGGCTGTGAACTCCAGCCCCACCTGTCATTGGTCGGGGGTACCTGGCAGAGAGGCAAACAGATGAGAAGCAGACAGCTGCCCAGGCACACAGGCAGGGCCCTGACAGCTCGGGGGCCTGAGACCAGTCTCCCGGAGCCAGCACTCACCACAAGCTGCGTGGTGCTCTAACGCTGCTGTCTGGGGGGCCACGAGCCACCCTCCTGCAGACTGGCCCACCTCACGGTTCTCATGGGTCAGGCAGATATGCCCTGGCCCCAGGGGCGACCCAGACAATCAGGAGACCCTCACCAGTAGGCATGTGGGTTCCAGGGGAGCTCACCGAGCAGCAGAAGATGGAACTGGAGCAGAATGTGGCGCTGGTCAAGCAACAAAGCGGAGAGCTGCAGGTACTCAAGGAAAAGACGGCCCAGATGACCAGCCTGCTGGAAAAGAAGGACAGGGAGCTAGAGGCCCTCAAGAAGGCACTCAGGTGTGTGGGAAGGGCCCCATGGTGTGGGGAGCCCAGGTACACCCGAGGGGCCCGGTACAGAGAGGGACTCAGTACATGCTGGTTGAACAGTAAAATAAACAAATATATTTCATTGCTGCACAAGCTCATCAGTTAAAACCAGGCCTTGCTTAGTTCTGTGCCACTCCAGTATCCCTGCCAATGATCCAGATGACAGAGCTCAGCTTAAACGCCACCTCCTCCAGGAAGCCTTCCATCACTCACCCTCACCAAACGGAGCCAAGGGCTCCTGCTCTACTTGGGTCCCTCAATCCTTGCACTTCCCTTAACCTAACACATCTCATACCACCAGACTGTGTTATAATCACCTGCTTACTTGTTTGCCCTCTCTCCTGAGGTCAGGCTCTGTTTTCATACAGTGTCTGACACATAAGGGAACTGAATAAATATGTATCAAACAAATGCATGAACGGAGGGTGTCAGAAGTCAACTTCAAATAAATGTCATGGTCCCATGGGTTAGTCTAAAGGTACATCTGAGTTTGCATTTTTGTTCATAACTGATTCGTAAGTCAACATGCAAACGTTTGTCCCAAGAAAGTTTGAGTAAAATTGTAGCTTTGGTGTCTCATGACCCACAGCCAGGACAGAGTCACATGGTGGCTCAAGGAACAGGTTCCAGACCCAGGCTGCTGGCCTCACGGCACCTCCACTGACAGGCTCCAGGACCCCCGCCTGCTGCTGGGTATCTTTCTTGGTGAAATAGAGCAGAGAGCTCCCCACTCGTGGGCTGTTGCAAGGAGCAGAAGGGCTACCTCATCTTAGTGGAGGGCTGACAGGCCCACGGTCACAGCCCTGTTAATGCCACACACCCAGGGCAGGACATCCGAAAGGGTAGATGTGTGCCATCCCGGCCACGAAAATGAAATTCTCCAGAAATGTGGAGACCACCCTCCTGCCAGCCAGTGACTCTTCTCTGCCCTAGGGCCTCCCAGGAGAAACACCAGCTCCAGCTGCACAAGGCCAAGGAGCAGAAGCTCCCGAGCAAGACACAGATGTGTGACATCTCCGTGCAGATAGAGCCTGCCCACACCGACGTCTTCCTGAGCAGCCAAGAGGTCAGTGCCCACCGGGTGCCGGCGACCCGGGAGGACATGCTAAGACAGACCCAGAGGGGCTCCCTCTGCTTTTAAACATGTTTTCATTCTAAGTCCCCAAACAGTGCGCGCTCGGGTGAATGGTACAGAGGACAAAACGACAGGCCTGACTCTCCAGTCACAGTTTCCAGGGGTCACAGCTGTCCAGGGGCCGTGCGCCATCTGACCTCGCCCTCCCAGTGGCCACATGTCCGGCCACAGTCGTGATACGCAGGGGTGGGAGGCCAGGCCTGGGGCTCGTCTGCCTGGGTTCCCATCCCGACTCCTCTGCTCAGAAGCTCTGGCCGCGGGGAGGTGACTGGGCACCGAGCCCCTTTCTGGAAACGGGGTAACAGCCACCACCTCATGGGGTTGTTGAGAAGTCAGTTGTATTTATACACACAGACACACAGCTGCATTTTGCCTGTGCGTAATTCTGTGTGTATTTCCGTGATGGTTTTATGGCCAAATACTAAGTCATATACATTCTGTGGGTTTTTTCCTACATAGCACTATTTAATGGGCATCTTTTCAAACAAGTGTGTCAAGAGCGATCTCATCCTTTTAAACAGCTGCACAGAATTCCATTGTGTCCCCTTTCCAGCCTGTCGCCTGTTGATGAACTGCGTAGGTGACTTCTGCTCTCACATGAGGCTGTTAAGAGTCGCAAAGTGTGCAGAACAAATTCCTGGATGTGGGAGGATGATCCAGGGGACACCTGAATTGTTGCTGATGGTCAAAGGGCTGGACCATTTTTCTCCCTGGCTGTCTTGGTCCCCTGCCTCGGGGTCCCAGAAGCCTTTGCGCGCCTGGAAATCCCAGCTGTGTGTCAAACAGGGACATGTGTCAGCGTGAGGACAGCCTTCCCCGTGGGCCCTTGACAGCGGTACCCCCAGTCTGTCCCCAAGGCCAGGTCTGGGCCGCTCCCCAGTGTCTGTGCTCCACCAGCTGTGGAGGTGGCTGGAGGCCCCGGGTTCCTGGCGTTGGGGGACACCCTTCGCCCCTGCTTCGTGAAACCAGAGCGCAGGGCTCCTCAGCCCAGCTTGGGTTTTCATGTGGAAATGGGGCCAAATGTGTCAGCTCTCCTTCCTGCTTTCTGCACAATATCTTTCTCCCGCCAAACAGCAGCGAGCCAGGGCTTGAAGGCGGGCGCGGGTCCAGCCCGCTGTCCTTGGCACCAGTCACTGTCCACTTTAGCAGAAGTGTCTCCTTATTGATCGGGTGGCCTCGCGCACAGCCGCGGTGGGCGCCGTGGTCACTCGTTCACTCGTTTGACAACTATTGAGGCCCCTGCTGGGCCCCGGGAGGACGCGCCGACCCCCCTGCACGCCAGATGCCCTCCAGGTCCACACGTCACGTGTCTGCTGCAGTGGACTCTGGGGCAGCTGCCTGCAGCTGTGAACTTCTGCTCCCGGGTGGGTGCCATTGAGGAGCATGGTGGGGGAGCCGCGAGATAAAAGAGAAAATGTGTTTGTTCCTCCTCGGAAGCTCTTTCCACAGGGGGCTGCTTCCTGCTTTCTGAGCGAGAGGGTCAGAGGGCTCAAGAGTCGTATGAGAAAGAATCTCCATCTTCTCTAAATAAACACATTCCCGGAGGAGTCCTGAGGAAGGGTCAGCCTCCTAGTCTCCCTGCCTCACTCGTGTGGGGGCCCTGCCTCCCATTCAGCAGCTCCTCCCTCCGCTCCCCACTGCTGCATGCGCTGACAACCGTGCACGCACCCACATGCACCCACATGCATGCACATGCACGGGCCCCTGACAGGCTGCCACCCGCACGTTCTGGCCACAGGAGCAGTCCTTCAGTGATCTGGGGGTCAAGTGCAAAGGGTCCCGGCACGAGGAGGTCATCCAGCGGCAGAAGAAGGCCTTATCTGAGCTTCGCGCGCGAGTCAAAGAGCTGGAGAAAGGCTGCTCACCTGGTGAGTTTCCTCCTTCCCGGTCTCCCCCTCGTGCTCAGGGCCGAGGGCCCGGTCTCTAGCATTCACTCTGGGGACTGACCAGTTTGCCAGAATCATCATGTTTTATCCCCATCATTTCATAACCAGAAGGATATTTTACTGAGAAAAAAACAAAAATGTGCAGATATGATCTCAGAGTCAAGGCCTGACCTTGACATTAAAGAAATAGGATTTCGTGAACGATACCCTCCATCATCCTTCCTTTTCGTATTTTGCTGTGGCCTGGTGGAAACTTTGTCAAGGTCAAGGTCTAACACCCTGCAAAGGGAATCTCCTGGATGCCCCGTGTAGAAAGGCCAGGGCTCTCTTAAGATAACAGAACGTGCCGCTGGCCGTGTCCTGAGCTGGGACCCAGAGATCTGGGTGCAGGTTCCATGCTCACGCCTGTGGCTGACAAGTCACCCTCAGCACCGTGGCACAGACACCTGCACCACCCTGTCCTGTGTGATCTCACACGAGTCCAGTCAGTATAACTGCCTGCAGCAGCTCCTCTCTGCGCCTTCTTTTTGAATCTAAGTGATTTCTTTTCTAGAGCATAAGGACCACCTGAATGAATCCTTTCTAGACCTGCAGACTCTCTGCATGGAAAAGACTGCCCATAAAATATTGGAGGTAAAAACCTGACCTGCCAACTCTCTCAAGAATGGAGATCTGAGCGGTAACCCAACAAAGTTTATGTCCACAGTGACTGACCCATCGGGGGGGTTGGGGGCGGCATGAGGGTGGGCACTGCCCACGTGCCCTGGTCTGGCCAAGTATATCAGTGGTTCGGGGTCAGCGCCTCCCTGATGAGCCAGCATCTGTGCTAACTGGAGCCCAGTCCCCGGGACACTGCCTTATGGACCAGCAGTCCAAGGTTTGAGTAGACAGGCAGCACACAGTCTCTGGCCGGCCCTCCTTTTCACACCATGTGTTATGTTCTGCAGAAAACATTCAGCAGGTTCATTTATAACATTATGCCAAGGGTTTGCCTGAAGTTTGCTTTTCTGTAAACTAGGAAAGAAGGCTCATAAGGGTAGCAGGAGGAGGCCAGGATTAAGAGGCTGTACGTTCTAGTGTCAGGAAGAGCCGTGTCCAAATCCTGACTCTGCTGGAACTCCGTGTCCCACTGTAAAATGATGAAGGAAAAATTTGAGGAGATAATTAGGTGGCGTGCTTGTCCCATCCAGTGCCAGGTTCAGAGAGAACACAATAAAGGTTGCCTGCTGTTACTTGTAAATAGCACTAAAGAGCCATTTGAGAAAGGGACTTGATTGTCTTTGCCAGGATCTCTGATCATCACGTTGAAGATACCTAAATGGATGTTTGATGGGCGTCTGATTGATGCATGACACGGGGCAGCTCAGGTCCGTGTCAGGCCCAGGACCCCAGACGTGGGCTTTGGGGAGAAATAACAAAGTCACCCTGTCTGACCAGCACCCTCGCCAGCAAGTGTTCTAGACCTTTGCTAGAGATGTGACACATCTTCAGAAATGTGTTGGTTCTCTTGGTAAAATTAAATGCGCCATCTCCTAGGCTGTGAGTGGAGAGACAGTCTCCAGATGGGAAATCTCACCTCCTGACCCCACTGCCCAGATTTCTCTTTCCCTTGGCAATCAGCCCTCATCCCACCACCAAGACTGCTGAGCAGAAAGTGCCCAAATCTCTTTGAATGCCTCAGTCCCGCAAGACTGGCAGTTATTAAAATTAGAAGCCAAGGAGCAGGAGGAAGACTAGCTGGCATCTTGTGAGTGCCGACTGTGGACCAGCATTGTGTCATCTGCATGCATGATATCATTGAACCCACAGAGCACACAGTGTGTGTTCCACACAGGAACCAGTGACTCCTGGTTACTGCTGTTGTTATCATCCTCCCATTTTACAGATGGGGAAAATTAAGGCTCGGGAGATCAAGCCCCTCACCCAGGGCCCCAGATTAATGAGTGCTGGAGCCAGACTGTGCCCTTGACAGCCGGTCTCCAGTACCCGACTTGTCTCCAGAGAAGGGGGACGCTGAGTGAGTGAACCCTGTAGGCCAGACTCTTCCCTAGTTGACCCTCCCAGAAAAAGAGGAGGGCCTTGAAAGGGGTGCAGAGCTCAGGGGAGCTGGAGACACAGAGCATTTCAGGTTGAATGGAGACAGATCTGTTTACTGTCATCGTCCAACGCCCTCTTCTATTCTCATCTCGACAGCTGTAGAGACAAAGATGTCCACTCTTACTGTCACCTTGTGCCTTTGTGTTTTGTCATTGTTATTGTTGAATCTCAGAGGCTTACAGTGTAGATCCAGCAAAGGCGGTCGGCTAAGAGATGCTGTGGCGAGCAGGAAAACCCCGATGTCATTTTTAGGGAGATTGTGGTTAATAACTCTGCGGTCCTGCGGACTCCCTGGTGAGTCTGGTGGCCTTTCCTGGCAGTCGGTCCAGGCTTCCGCAGCCAGCTGGCTGCTCCGGGCCCTATGAGCACACGGCGGTATCCACCACCCGACGCCGTCTCTGAAGAGGGCTGGAACCCAGGCTCGCCCGCCGGGCTGGGAACTTGGACCAGATTCTGTGAGGGTCTGGTTTCCTCTGCTTCACAATGAGATTCCTTTAAGAAAAGGAGGGGGCGCCTTTCTGCTTAACCTGCACTCATTCCTTCAACAACCTGCCCACCAAGGGCCAGGGGCCTTGCCGGGCACAGGAAGTGGGACAGTGAGCCAAAGCCACAGGGTTTTCACTTTTATGGAATTTGTCGTCTAGACCAGGTTTCCGCTTCGGTGCTGCTGGTGAGTTGGGTGCTTCTTTGTTGGGGGTGGGGGGCGCTGTTGTGGGCGGTATGGCCAGACCCCGTCGCTGCCTGACAACCGCTGCCTGCAGGAAAGACAGTGGCCAGTGAGCAAGAGCACCGTGTCCTGTAGGGTGAGGACACAGATTTCAGAAGGCAGCTGACGAAGGGGTCAGAGTGCAAGGTCAGGAATCGCCATGAAAATCCACTCTCGGGCTCTTCTCGGGAGCCACCCAGTGTCTTCGCTTCTGCCGGAGAAGTGCCTGGTGGAATGCCAAGAGGGAGTCTTTGTTTCTTTCTTGTTTCAGCCTCAAAACGTCCTGGCCTATGCGGGGTCCATCCAGGTCCTGGAGAGGCCAGGGAACATGGATGTGATGGAGGCTTTTGATCTCAGTGAAAAGCTGGTAGGTGCTACACCCCTTCTACCCGACCCCGGCGCCCCTGTCATCATGTGGACCCCAGGGAGTTGAGTTAAACATACACATGTTTAGTTATATGAGTTACAATCGCCCCACAAGACACCCTGCTACCCTGGCGTGAGTGAGAAATTGCACAGCGGAATTCCTCGAAAAACCGGGTGGTTGGAATGAATGTCCATATCTGTCGTCACACACACACACACACACACACACACACACACACACACACACACGGTCTCAAAAGGACATAGTGCAAATGGATTTGGGAACAGGAAAGGCATACAAAAAACCCCAGTTGCGTTCTTTTCTAAAGTTCATGTTTGCTCGGCGGTTCTAGAAAATGAATGAAATGGGATGAGGGATCCGCCTGGCGTGTGGGGCCGGATCTCTTACCCGCGCAAACCTTTCCCTGTAGTACATGGACATGAGCAAAACGCTGGGGAGTCTGATGAACATCAAAGATATGTCAGGCCACGTGTCCATGAAATACTTCTCCCCGAAAGAGAGGGACAGAGTCAGCCAGCTCCGACAAAGGGACCTCGAGCTGGTGTCTGATAAAATCTCCCAACTCAAGAGCCGGCTGGAGAGGAAAGAGGAGCTTTTGAGAGGATATGAAAAGGACTTCAAAGAGCTCAGGTACCCGTGTCCCCAAAGAGGGGCCCAGGCCTCCCGGCTAACCCTTGAATAAGAAGGCGGGCAGAGGCCTGGGTGTAGAATCACTAAGATATTGGACCAAGAGGGTGTTGATGACAACCTGCTAGAGGCTGGGCCTCTGTGAGGAGCATCACTCCCAGCGCCTGTGTCTCCGTTCTGTGCTGTCTCTTGATGAACGAGCAGCACCCTCTAAGAATGGTGCCACTTTTCAGAGTTCCAGCATCTGTTCAGGAATCACCTAAACACTGCTCTGGGACTTGGGAGAGGCTGGTAACCCGCCCTCGGGTGACCCCAACTCAGCAGACCCACTGAGATGATTGTGCCCCCTCCGCCCCGGAGCTGTATCATTCTCAGCTGCGTGCAGGGAAACCCCGAAGTTGGCCAGAGATGGAAGCATTTGGGGAGTCTTCCAGGTCAGGGACAAGGACGGTGAATGAGATGGAGAGGGAAAAGGGACCTTCTCTTCCCCCACCCCACACCCCCTGTATGCTCAGGCAGAGCAAAGTCTCCGCTCAGATGTACCAGTCACAGGTGGCCAGGCTGGAGGACAACGTCTGCAAGGAGGTCGAGGAAAAGGCCCTGCTGAAGGAGGCCCTGGAACGCCTGCAGCAGCAGCTGTACCAGGAGAAGAGGCTCAACAGAGCCATCAAGCAGCAAAAGGTGAGCGGTCCCTGCTGGGGACCTGCCCTCTGGGTGCCCTCCACACCCTGTGGACATGGTGACGTGAGGTCCCAGGGACCTCTGGGCAGTACAGAGCACCTGGCTGCTGCGAAGGACAGGGGCACAGTAGCTGTGACATCAAACATCTGACACTGTGTGACCGCAGCAGGTTTCCTCACCTCTCTGAGATGTTTAGTCTAGCTCACCAGTGTTTTTGTAAATGCTCACTATTGTTTGTGGTTTTTTTTTGTTCTGCTGGATGCTGGAATACACAGATGTAAAGGGTCCCTGAGAAGAGACATTCGGGTTCACTATTCTGAGTGCCCAGAACATAGTAGACATCCAGTGCATGCTAGGAGGATGGATGGATGGATGGATGGATGGTGGGTGGGTGGGTGGGTGGGTGGATGGATGGATAGATGTTGGGTGGATCCATTGATGGTGGGTGGATGAATGGTGGGTGGATCCATGGATGGTGGGTGGATGAATGGTGGGTGGATGGATGGATGAATGGTGAATGGGTGGATAGATGGTATATGGATGGATGGTGGGTAGATGGATGGTGGGTGGATGGATGGATGGATATTGGGTGGATCCATGGATGGTGGGTGGATGGATGGTGGGTGGATGGATGGATGCTGGGTAGGTAGATTGATGGATATTGGGTGGATGGATGGTGGATGAATGGATGAATGGTGAATGAATGAATAGATGGTATGTGGATGGATGGTGGGTGAATGGATGTATATATGGTGGGTGAGTGGATAGGCAGACAGGTGGACACTGAATCATTGGATGGAAAGGTGGATATAAATGGATGAATTTCCTTGAAGAACATACCCTTTAGTGCAGGACAGATAAAGAGTTGGCTTCAGGCTGATTCAGGCATAAGAACTGTGTATAAGGTGTGGCATGGCTCTAAGGAGGGTGCCCAATGCCATCTAGAGCCGTTGGGGCAGGGGAGCTTTCCAAGCATGACACCCTCATCAAATTACAAACGAGAGTTGGAGTTTGACCACCAAAGGGAGGGACGGTGTGGGTCCCAGGCTGTAAGGACCGCAGAGGAAAGGCATGAGAATGCGTGAGCTGACTCATGGTGTGAAGTGTGTAGTAGAAGCAATTGACCTGAGAAACCAAGATTCGAAACTCATGTTGGCAATGCAGTGAGAAGAAGCCACCTCCTCCCCTCACTCTGACATCTTATCGGTCACATGCAGAACGGGTGACAGATGAGTCACTCAGTCCTGGGTTCAAAGCCCCACTAATTACGTGTGGCTGGTGCAGATCTCCCCAGGCTGACCCTCGGTTTCCTCCTCAGAGCTGATAGCGCCTGTCTGGGGTGGAGAACAGGACAGAGATCCCCACAACCAGCTCTCCTGTCTGAACTCAGGAGCTGAGTGGTTTCAGATGCTGAGAGACACTTTCTTAGCCCAGGGCTGGCGTTTGGCAGGCAGATGCTATTTTCTCCATGTGGCCGCTGCCTGCACCTGTGGTCTCTCAGGTGAATGCTGCCTGGGACCCAGTGAGGCGTGCGTGACCTGCACCCATACAGACAGCTCCAAACACTCCCTGGTGACCCCGTGGCTGCAATGTGGTCTGCAAAGGGCTTTCTTATCTTCTTGACAGTTGCACCCGCAGCCCTCCCTCCTGTAGTCAATCATGTGTCTGTGGGCCTCCTCTATGCTAGGTGCTGGGGCAGGGATTCTGGAAGAACCAGGCTCTCTCTCTCTGTCCTTAACTCGTGCCGAAGGTAGAGCGGATGTCAAGACTGCCATCAGGCAAACGGGAAAAGTCACCGGAGCCACCATCTCCTCATGACGTGGGTGCTGTGGGTGCTGACTTCCCCTGTGCTGTGTGGCTTTCATGGGGTGATAACACCTCTCGGAGCTCTGCCTGGTTGGGAAATGGTTCCCATTTTACGATGAGGAAACTGAGCCTCGGAGCGTTCGGAGAGCTGGTCAAGTTCATACTGTAGCTGGTAGGCGAACCTAGAGCAGGTCCCTGAGCTCTCTGCTGGGCGCCCCCTTTTCCTCCTCGTCCTTGTTGGTTTTCTGCTTTGGGACTGTGTGTCTGTGCATACACTCACATATGTGCGAGTATATGCTGTGTGTGCGTGTGTGCACGCACTTACCTAAGCAGACACACGTGAGCATTGCTCTGCTATTTGCGTGTGTATATTTGGGTATGTTTCCGTGGGTGCTGTGGGTACGCTTGCGTGTGTATAGGTATGTGCACGGATGTGTTATATGTCTTCGTGAGCATGCTTGTGGCTTTGTACATGCATATTTTGTATGTTTGCATGTGTGTGCACATGTGGATGTGTCTAAGTGTTTTCTTTTCTTTTTATTTAGTTGTTCACACTCGATGTTCCCCTCACACCCGGGACGCAAATCTGGGTCCTTGGGATGTGCACGGACTGTGCTCCCTGGGAGGTGGCTGACCTAACCGCTACTCCACCCAGGCGCACCCATGTGTGTGTGTCCTTGTGCCTGTGTTGCCTG
>RJWH01000683.1:576302-630224 GCA_004363575.1 Solenodon paradoxus | reverse complement strand
GACATGCACAGGGGCCACCTATCAGAACTACTTCCCTTCTTTTCCCTTTCTATATAAGTCCCTCCATCTTAATAAAATTTTGCAGCTTGATCAGAATTCGTTGTCTTGCTGTCATTTTTCGCACCTCTTGTCCCACCCCTTTCATCCGTTCTAGGTGGATCTCCGGACCCCAGCTGACTATTCCGCAGGTCGGACACAATTTAACAATGAATTCTGCTATCTCTGCTCTCGCAGAGCACCTATTCTTTCCTTAGCCTACGTAGCCAGAGCAAGCCCGGGTCTGCTCTGCCTTTCTGTTCCCTTTTCTTGACTGATCTCTCTCAAATGGAATTCTGCACAGGCACTTTCCCCTCAGGCCCAACTGCTTTCAGGAAGTTTGAATATGTGACCTGTGTTTATGATCTTTCCTATATTCTCTTTATTATCCTCTACCACGGCAAAGTACAAAACTTGGGAAGTGGCCCCCAGACCCCTAAAAAAAAATCTTAAGGCAGCCTTTCAGGTCTTTAATAATAAAGATAAGGAGCCTCAGTAGCAACATGAAAATGATCAGGCTAAGGCAGAAGTCCAATAACTGGGCTTTCAGCTCCTGGCCGCTACCAGAGATCTTACTGCTGGCACCCAGCTGGGCTCAGGGTCTCAGGGGGCACCAGGCCCATGTTTTGGGGCCCATGCTTCAAATGCAAGTGAGAGGACCTTTGGGCCTCCTCAGTGCCCCAACCCTCAGGTCCTCTTGGGGCCTTGCCCTTCGTGGTGTGGACAGAGGAGGCATTACAAGTCAAACTGCACCCAGGCCCCCAAGGTAAGTGGGCATTCCCACCTGGCCCCTCATTGCCAGCGATGACCCAGGGGCTCACAAACTGCTGAGAATGCTGATGGAAAGTTGAAGGTAGATAGCCACTATGACCCCCTTAACCATGATCAAGTCCCAGGTGCCTGGTGATGGCAGATAAGGTGATCTTTTAACTGATACAAAAGCTGTATGTTTGACTCTAACTTACTCTGGCCCTGTTGGAGACTCCTCAATCCCTATAATGGGGGTAAATGGCACTCTCTCATTTGCTAAAGCCATACTTCCTATGTTGTTGGAAAGTCTACTCTCTCTTCTTCCTCTCTCAAGGAGCCCCAGCCTGAAAACAACCTCCAGGTCTTCTCACTGGCATCAAGGCTAGAGTGCTTCTCTAAATCCACTCCCCTCTCTTTTCTCCAAAACCATAATTTCTCCTCATTTGCTCTCTTCTCAACTGAAAATCTATAAAACTCAACCCCTTTCCCAACCCCTTTATTCCACGCTTTACCATAAAGTTTTTTCTCTTTCTCTGACTCTAACTCTTGGTGGTATCTCTCTACCTGTTCCACCCACTGTAAACCCACAGGCTGACGCTAGTCTGTTTGCTGCTTTTACATCTTGAAGTGAGACCACAGCTAAGTCCTAAACGCAAAAAACAGGTTTTCATGTTTTGCCACATTAAAAAAAGTACTATTTTCTCTTTCGTATGAGGGTTACTAATGAGTCAGGAGGCAGAGCCATACCTCCCAAAGTTACTGCTCTTAAGAAACCACTGCTCTGGACTCTTGGTAGACTCATCCTCTTGTCCTATTAAATTTAAAGAGTAATATTAACCTGGGTTTCTCTATAGTTTCCCCTTACAGGAACGTCTTTGCTTTCTTGCCAATCTTATTGCTACTTGAATCCTTAATATCGCTTAAAGTCCTTAACGGAAGGAATAGAGGTCTCAGGTCAGGAACAAACAGGCTCAAAATTCTTAATTGCTGCCTTTGTCAGCATCTCCAGCCAGCTCACCTAGACATCAACTAAGAAGACTGACATAGCTGAATGAGCCTGAACAAAAAGCCCCCAGCTAGTGTAAGGCAAAGCCAGCCATGAACAAAAATATGCCCTCAAGCCAGGAAACCACATAGGCCATGCCATAGTTCAAAAGGACACAAGAAAAGAGTGCTCTTATTTCCAGACTGAGAAGGGACCACCTTTTCATAGTCAAGCTCATGCATCGAGGGACGAAGATCAAATAATAGGGCCCAAGGAGCAATCTGACTCCTAACTCTTCATCCCAAAGGTTGAGCGTCAGATGACTCTGATATTAGAGGTACCACTTTAATCTTATCATTTATGAAAGAGCCATTTTGTCCTCACTTAGCACTTTAATCCCCAATTTATTCTTCACATCAGGTTTTAAACATAAATGAAAAGTACTCCACCTAGTTTACTCTGGTAATCTATTTCTATTCTTTGTGTTTTCTTAACATAAGTAATGCAAGGAGAAATTACTCAAAGTCATACCTTACTTTGTGAATTGCCTTAAGTTTATTGATAATTTTAAATTGTCTCTAGTTCATCTTTTGAACTGTATGTGTTCAGAAGGAGTCTTGTGTTCCAGATGAAAAACCAAATACTTGTGAGTCAATCAAAAATTCTCCTTCAAAGGAGTCCCTTTGGATAAGCAAATGTAGTTGGTGCAGATGATTTGTTACTGTTTTCCTGGTCCTCTGCCTCTGAAAGCTCACCCACGCCATGAAAATCTCTATTCTACCTCTATTTGGAATAGATCTCACCAATTACTATAACACTTTGCACATTTTACTAGTACCCTTTTATGTGTTTTTTTCTTATATTTAACTATTTTCACTACTGTATTCTCCTTAATGAAATTAAACTTATAATTGTACAAGTTCTAGTCATTTCTAATCTGGAAAACCTTTCTATCCTGCATTTTCTTTGAAAGGCATGACAATACCCTTGGGGTCCCCACTCAGACTTTTCCTAAATCAGCCCTTTTTAGGATCCCTAATTTTATTTAAACTCTACCTTTTTAACCTGTTAATTGCCCCTGGTGCCACCTGGTCAAGGAATGTAATCACCTGAATTGATAAGAAACAAAGTAATGGCACTGGTGGAAAGCCTTCCCTGCGGCCTCTGAAAAGGCTCATGAAGTATCTAAGCATTCCTCGAAGAAATTATTCCTAGGTTTGGCCTTCCTGCATCTCTCCAATCCAATAACAGCCCTGCATTTATTTCTCAGGTCACTCAAGAGATAGCCTCAGCTGTAGGCATCATTTGGCACCTCCACTCCTACCAACCTCAGGCCTTTTAAACCATATTAATTCTCTCGCTTCAGTTGTCTAGCAGAACTGTAGAGGTCTGAATGCGCTTCCTACTTCTGGGGGAGGCACTTGCCTTCTCCTCCAAGAAGAGTGCTGCTTCTGGGCACAGAATCAAAAGATCCCACAAAGAGAACACCCATAAGATGTCCCCTTCTTTCTAGGAGTCCACACCATCCTAATTCACACAAGAAGTGGTCAATGAGACAACACGCCCATCTCTACTCTCCCCCTCTCTCTGTTTCACTTCTATAACTACAAGAAAGCAGGAATGAACAGCCACAAGGCTCATCCAAGGATAGGTCAGAGTAAGACCAAAGGACTGAAAGTTGTCACTGTCCAACCAAACATGAGAAATGGAATGTTTTGCAGCCTGAAGCAAGATCAGATGCTGTTCAATCCTCCATCCTGTTTACAGAACTCAAGGACTCCATCCCCACCCCTCCATGCTAACATTCCAGCCCATCAACTCCCTACCCCTAAATCAATAGCTCAGCTAGATGGCCTCATCAGGACTTCGTGCCCCTAGCCCCCTCCATGCTAAGACCAAAGGCTACCACCTTAAAAGCTGTGCTCTCACACAGCTTTCCTGGAATTGCCCCTTCTGCCTCTAAGAAAGGAGCTCTTCCTGGCCTGAACAGGGGACAATAAAGTCATGCCTCAGAGTATATCAACTCCCTTGTCTCAGTCTCTCATTTCACCATGGGTCTATCACTAACCCGGAAGCCCTTCAGAGGCATCTGCCACTCCCTGGGCCTCCACCCTTCTCCCAGTCAAGAAATGATCTCTTGTCCTTATTCTCTAGAAGACTATAGAAAGGGGAGTTATTTATACTTTGAGTAAGGATGAGTCATTCCTCCTTGCCATGTAGAGACCCCCACCTCTCTCCTAATACCCCAGGTCCAATTTTCATGCCTCAGCACAGAATATAGATCATGGATCTGCTCCAGCTACCTCAGAATTCACCACCATGTAAATTCTCCATACGTATATTATTAAATCTGGGCTTTCCTCCTATTAATCATGCCTAAAGTTAATTTGTTCATTTGTTCAGCCTGTGAAGAACCTCAGAAAACTGGGAGAACTTTTCCCTTGAACCCCACATGGTTATGGTTGGAAACTAGAACTCTGGTGTCATCGATATTGATTTAAAACACCCTACACCTGGGGTGCGCCCTGGTGACCTAGCAGATAAGGTCGCTGGGCATAGTCCACATATATCCCAAGGACCCAGGTTCCTACCTGCACTATTCCTCAGAACAACAAGCAAAACAAAACAAAAACCCCAAAGCTCTGTACTTGAAATCTATATGTTATAAAGCAACATTATGTCAATAAAAATTAATTCACATTTTTCTTTGCTTTCAACATGTAAAATATAATAACATTTAGTTGATTCCTTAACTTTTGAAAGAAATCTATCATTATTTTGGAAGTAATCCTTTAATAAAATTTTCAAGTTCTTTTATATTAAATATTCAGGTGTTTTAATTCACAAATTTGTTATGTTTCACACCAAATGATCTATTTTTCTGTAGTTTTTAAATACATCAGAATATAGGTCTGAAGATGGTCTCACAGCTTAGAAATCTTTCAAAATATTTATCTCCTTTTCAATTTTTTTCTTGTTTTAAAGTTATTTCCAATACTATCTCATCTTCTTTTTGTCATGACAAGATCTACTAGGTATATGTTGGTTCTATTAGTCTCTTCAAAGACAATCAAAATATTTTAATAGTAATTATTTAAGTTTCACTGTTTCTTATTTGATTGTTTTTTTTATTTAGAGTCTTAATTCCTACTTTTTACTTTTCTGTTTTCTTTGTCATTATATTTCTATTTCCTGAGTCTACTACTGAGTTTGTTATTTTTCTTCTGCTTGTAAAATTATGGGAACCAAGGTATACCACATTTACTGCCAAGTACAGTAGCAACTAAACATAAAGATGTATTTATGCATACTCATTTTCTAACTATAATCATACTCTTTTTTCCTTTTAACTCAGGATTTAAGGAAATTCAATTTCTAAATTTTTAGAGTGTGACCACTACAATTTCTACTTGGAAATTTATTGAGAATCTCTTTGTGGTCTTCAAAATAATACCATTTTGTAAATGATTCACAGATACAGAGGAATACAGAGAATCCTTTATAGGATACACATTTGAGTATATGATTATTAAGTCAATAACACAAGCGTTGTTATTCTTCTAAATTAAGCTTAACTGTTTTTGTATTTGACACTGAGTTTTAGATTCTGGAAAAATTGGCATTGCATTTAAAGCGATGGAAAGATTAATAGCAACATAAAGTAAATCAGCTTTAATAACTGTACCTTTACTTTTGAGCAGTATCTCATATTGACAAAATATGATTACGATTATCACTAAGACTTATTGAGTGTTTCCTTGTCAGGTTTCAAAGATACAGAATTAAAGTGAAAGAATCTCCACTGAGCAGGAAAAAAACATAATGGAGAAGCTTTTCTGATTTACTGTAATTGTTGAGAGAATGGGAATTACAATTAAGACAAAATTATAATAATTTAATTCCTTTTGTCCACTCCTTTATAAAATTTAAAACAAGTTTACCTCTCACTCTCCCTGTCTCTCTTACACACACATGCGCATGCACACACACACACACACACACACACACACACACACACACACACACACTAGCTTCTTGATAGTCTTTCAAGTAGTTATCAGGCGAATCATGTATAAACTGAAAAAAGGTTTTTTTAATATTTTAATGTAAACCAATAGTATCAGCAACAGAAGACTAGAGGAAGTGTCTTTCTTTGAAGTAATTGTATATTACCTTAAAATGTAATAATATTCTGCCAAAAAATATATTAATGACATGCATAATTTCATAAAGTAAACTCTCTAATCTCAGAGATCTACCCTTTCTCTTTCCACAAATACACAGGAGGTGTACCCCAAAATTGTTGTGATGTTGTCAGGGCAGGATCAGCCAACCTGGGACAGGCAAGTTTTCCACAAAATGAGTGAATAGGACCCAGTAGAGACACAGGACCAAACAAAGATTTTCTGCTTTGCTGCTCTTATCAGATGATACAAAGATAGTAACACCTGTACAGTCTCTCTGAGTAAACATAGCTCTTGAGAATCATTCATTTTCTTAAATAAAATTATTTCTACCATCTTTACACTAACACCTCCCTCAAAAAAATTCTGCTATACATTTTGAAGCAATGTTTCAAATATTTCTATAACTTTTTATATTTGATTCCAAAAGTTCTTCAAATGTGAAGGTATGGATGAAAGTTGACTTCTACATATATATGCATATATATAATGGCATATGTTAAAGAAATTATCATGTGAATAGTCTGCTAGAAGGATAGAAGATTAATCAATTTCATACCATTCTCAGTTTTTAGCTGACTGCCATAGTTGTCCAAGCAGTATAACAAGAAAACAGACAAACTTTCTCCAGAGGTTCAAAAGATCATTAACAGCAATTTCAGATAAGAGTGAATGGAGAAAATAATAAGCTTCTCTACCTTCAACAATAGCTTATCAGGAGAAACTATGATTTTTTAAAAGAAAAAATTTTGGAAACAACTCACTGAATCTTCTCTAATACAAAAATCAGAATCGGATATTATGAATGAAAGTGAATGCAAGGAAATAGCAATGACTTATCTATATGTGAAAGTGTACACACAAAAAACATTCTACTAAAATCCAAAAGAAATGTGCCTTAACATTCTTTTAGCATTATTCCAGAAATACTCCTATTACTCCAATGTTATGCTTCAGAGAAGAATGAAGACACACAAAGTGAAAAAGGAAAATGAGTTTACATAATTTTGGCTACATTTTTTGCTTTGGTTTGTTTTTTACCTTTTGACATATTACGAACACATACTCATGTAATACATTGAGAAGGGCCTCCTAAGACCTTTGGAAGGACTCACATACTAAGGGGTCCTGTCACTGAAGATTTATATTTTCCTAGTAAATCTGCCTATGCCCAAGTAGAGAAAGTATGTAGTGTTCCCATAATTTTCTTGACAGTAAATGTTTTACTGCTCATTTGCTGAAATATTTTTATTATAAATGGAAATAATATTTACAAGAAAACTTAATTATTTAGTTATAGGTTTTTATTATATGCATACTCAAGAATATAACTTTCTACATGCAGAGTATGTAGTGTGCATTGTCTAAGTTTCCACAGTAGATATTATGCAATTTTTATCCAATAGACATGCAATAAATATTGACAATAACTAAGCAGTAAAAAGAACCTAAAGAAAATTTTCTAAAGAAATCTCTGTGACATCCACATCAAGCTAGCAAGTTTGTAGCAAGTTTTTAGCTTTTTTTTGGCCTATATGACTACACACTGGAAAGTCTTTGGTGACATGGGCCTATTGTCCCATGTATTCCGGAACATTTAACATCATTAGTCTTTGTCCAAGAGATATCAGTAGCACCTGTTGTCACTGTGATGGCCAAAATCACTTCCATGAATTTACAAAATGTATCCTAAGGACTAGTGCTGACCCTGTATAGAATTGCTGAGATGCTGAGACCATTGTTTTTATTTCTGAGAGGTGAGTATATTTTACTCTGTCTTTCTCTCCTGCACTTCTCCCTCCCCAGCTGTGACATGGTACAAAATAAGGATATGGAAATCTGCTGTTAAATATTTCCCTCATAACATGAATAGCTCTCTCTACTCTCTACTTGCTGAAATATAATCTAGCAGAGGTGGGCAATTTATTTATTTATTTATTTATTTTTGCTTCTCTCCCCTTGTATTCTCTTTGTTCATTTTTTTTGAACAGTGCCTACATGTTTAAATACTGAGTAACTTAAAGAGCACCCCTTCAAAGCAAATTTTTCTGATCTCGTTGAACTCAAACGTTTTCACCTAGTGTAAATGCTACTCATTTAGAGTACTGTATTCAGAATTGTTGTTGCAACCTCTGAGTAATGTTAGCTTCAAACCTTATTGTTAATTCTAAGCCTGTTTACACTAAACGAGAAGGGTAAATGTTCTGCTAGTAGATTGCTAGGCACACTATCCAAACCCCTCCTATTAGACAGAATACAGAATTCTGAAAAATGGAACAATGCAGAATATTTAAGAAGTATTTTGTGGTCATTTGACTTGCAGGAATAGAGATCATGTATGTAAAGAAACATCAATCAGAAGGACAGATTTTTCATTTCTACAAGAATCCTGTTCTGAGTTATCCTAGCTGAATATTCTTGCATGAAATTTAGAAGGGAAGTATAAAAATATTAGCTATAAGCTAAGGAGCAAAACACAAGTGTATTGTGTATTCATTCTACTGAAACAGTCATAAAATGATACATTAATATCAAATGATTGCTGCCCTCTATAGAAATGACTGGCGATGTCAATTCCAATACATAAAATCAGAGTTATTTTAAATCTGGTACACAAATGAGTCTGAATGCAAATCATCTTTATATTATCACCTATGAAGACTTCAATCTATTGAAGTCAGTCTCAAATATTGAGAACATAGGAAAATTAAAACTTATTATATTTTGTGCTTCAGTAGGATTTCCTATGGTCCAGTTCAACACAAACCAATATAGAAGCAAAAAATTCAGTATTAAATTCCTGTCTTTCTAGCTATAAAGATATAACTACCTTCTAGGCATTTCTATATGTCTTATATCTCATATAAGTCACATGAAAAAAAATCCAGCATGTTTCAAATTGACATCATTTTCTTTCTTGAATTTTCTTTTATCACAGTCACACAATTCAATTCCCAGGTAGATTTTTTTATATTATTTTATCAGTTAATGGCTTATGACTTTACTATACAGTACTTTTTCAAGTCAAAAACCTTGCAGTAAATCTCAACATTTTCTTCTCTATTACCATCTTCTTAATGTCGTAACATTTAATGAACTTAATAACTACTTGTGTTAATTATTTCTAAAATATGTCTATTATTTCTTAATTTTTAAATATTTTGATGATTTTCTTTTTCCCAATTAATAAAGGGATTCCAATTCCTTAGGAAAGAATCAGAGCCCTTTAACATGAGACACACATATGATTGTTATCTCAAATTTCATAATTCTGCATCATCAAAATAAATGGACAATTAATATAGTTCTACAGAAGATCACATAGAATAAGATATGCCTTTGTATTCACCTGTCTACTTTTACCAAACTCAGGCATATCCCACCTAGGGCTGCTATGTCTAGCTGTGATCGACGAGCGTCTCATTTATCAGTATGAATTATCTAACAGAATTTTAAAATATCATGTTTATGTCTAAAGTAGCTCTGTTGTGTCAATTTGTCTAAGTCATGAGTTTCCGGTCTCAACCATGTGGTGTGCCCAGAATCAGCTCTTGTCATGAAAATTTAGACATGGACTATCTTTCAAAAGTTAAAATAATCTCCTCCCTTGTGACATATCTCCCGTTAGAATATCTTTGATGTTGTTTTACGAACTCCTCCATCAGTAAGGATTTTCTGAAATGCCGGAATGTTTCAATAACATAAACCTCCAAATGGCAATTAAGTTATTATGCAAGAGGTTTCTTGCTTCTCTAAAAATTATCTCACTTCTTCCTCTTAACATTTCCATATGCGAAAAAGTAAACATCAACCACGAGTCATTATCTACATATTTTAACCATCTCTATATTTCAGGACATTTCAACGAATGTATTTGCTTTTAACTTGCTGGAGGTATTTTGAAGATTGTCTCCTATTTTCCTTGGTAAAACAGTTCACTTTATAGTTACTTTTATTTATTTGTCTCTATTTATTTCTCATCAGTTTGAGGAGCTTTGATAGGTACACAAAAGCATTATGTACTTCCTAACTGTAAATAAATAGCTCTTTCTATCTTAATGAATCAGAAAAAACATTTAAATTTCACTCTTGTCTAACTTAACCTCAGTCAACTTGGGAAAAAGAACAGTCAGATAAGCATTTGAGCCTAATGTCTTGAAACCTATATTTCTATTAGACATTTATAGAATTAAGCAAGCGGATGGTAGGTAACATCCATTACATGCAAGTGTATTTTATGAGTTCTATGATTTAAATTTGCTTTATTTAAAAAGATTAATCATTTGTAAACTATAACAGAACAGAAAATAGTTAACAATTTTCTTGAACACACCTATCTCTTGGTTTTATTCTGGTACTAAACATATTACTATTAAAATCAATATTAGCAAATTAAAGCACAAGCCATTTTACACAGCAAAATTTAATGCAAATGGCAGTATGTTTAGTTAAGCTTCAATCCCATAAAAATTGATATTTTAAAAAACAAATCCCTTGGGCTTCTGAGAAAATAGGTACTCAGCCTGGCACCATCTCTCTAAAATTTGATACAAATCAGCAATATAAAAAAAAAAGAAGCAAATAACTTGATTTTACATAGTTTAAGACTTTTTTTCTGTATCTCAAGCAAAAAATAAAAAATAAAAACAGCTGAGCTTAAAATTTGGCAAGCACTCAATCCTTAATCTAGAACATTTACTATATTTAAAACATAAATTAAATTTCTTGCATCTGGATACATTATGAGGAACCGGATATAATCCTAATGTAACTTCTCTGGGAACAAATGAATTCCCCAACCAACTAAATCAGCCAAATGTCTTTTTCATAGATTTATCTTTGTTAATAAGGCAAAACAAGCATTTTCCAGTGTAGTATATTATTTTATGCTACACATTTTTTCCCTCCTACTTCTTACTCTTGCCTACACAGCATATGCCTAAGCATTGAAGTTCTTACAGGAAAAGCTTTATCTTTATCTTATAAATAGTTTACTAGTAGATGCACAAGGGCAAATCTCAGCATCCATACTAGAACCTAGGACACCACATAACTCAGATAATATTAATTTGTTTATATGAATGGAATAGAAGTAGGAATAGAAGTAGGAGTAGGTAAAGCAAAATAAGCAAGTTTAAGTCCACTGTTTGACTAACTAGCTAAAATGCAACAATGTCCTTTACATATCTCTAGAGTTGAAATACTTTGTTTTTAAAAACATTCATCAGGTTTTATTGTGTGGGTGTGTTTGTATGCATCCAAATAAACTCAGGCTGTAACACAGTTAAAAATTCTCAAGGAATATAAATAAAATATAAAAAGCATCAGTAGGATACCATTTCCTCCCAATCAATTCACAAATACAAATAAAATATTTTAGAAGTTAAAGATGGTGGCTGAGGTAATTCCTCCTTGGTATCTAAGGGATTCAACTAACCTTTCTCCATGGAAGTGATGCTTACAGGAAGCCCACAGCAACCCAGGAACTCTGGAACAATAACCACAACTTCACTGACTGATTGCCTGAGGAATCACATTCATCTGAGTGTCTAAAGATGGGTCTAGAGTCACGAGTGTGGTAGTGGCAGTAAATTAGTGGTCACTGTGACTGTAGGAGTGGTGATAGCAAAGACAGTCAGTGGAAACAACTAAAAGGGTAGCAGGCTTCAGCCCTAGAAGATGAAGAGGGAAGACCGCTGGTGTTATACATGCTTGGCTTGAGTGAAGCCCAAGGAGAGTTGTTGAGGTCAGGACCCCAGTCCCCACATAGGTCAGAAATCCAGCAATCCAAGGACAAAGGAGAGGACTGTACTCCTCACCTATCCCTTGAGACCTGTGCTCTAGTGTAGAGGAGCTCCAACCCCAAAATGGATTAAGTATAGGACCTAGTTCTAAGAGCCCTGAAAATAGTATTGACCTCAGTGATTCTCCCATAAACAGAATGCCCAGACCAGTGGAGCCGTCACCATCCTGCTGCCATCTTCCACTGACTCAGCAAGAGTCTTATTACAGAAGCTCATAAGGACATATATATAATACCAGAGCACTATCAACCAATATAACAATAAAACAGAAAATAAGGTTCCTCTGGGGGAGAAAAGAGTGCAAGAGACTCTGAAATTTCAATTATTATGGCATTAGAAGGAGATAACACCTCATTAGATATCAATTTCAAAGACAGGATTATACTTTTTATCAGATAAAATTTTCAAGGTAGCAATCACAAAGAAACTCAAGTAGATAAAAGAAAACTCAGAAAAACAAATCAAGCAAGTATAGGAAGATGCAACAAAGCAAATGAATGAGTTCAATAAAATGAACAGTAGAAAATAAAGTTTTAAAAAGAGATTCATGAGGCGAAGAAGGCAGTATATGAGATCAAGAATACTACAGAAAGCTAAAGAAACAGAATTGATCAAATAAGGAAAGTGATCAAGAGGATTGAAAGATAGAAAGAAGCCAGGTGGAAGAAGAAAGAAATGTAACTAACAGTGAGAAAATACTCTGAGAGTTATCTGACTCCATTTGGAACAGTAACATAAGAATGATAAACATTCCAGAAGGGGGAGAGAGAGAAGGGAACAGAGAACATATTCAAAGAAATAATTGCTCAACATTTCCCAAATCTGAGGAAAGAAAGGAACATACAAGTCAATGAGGCCAACAGAATTCCTGGCTATCTAAAACAAAAAATAAACAAACAACAACAAAAAAAACTATACCAAGGCTTGTATTTGTGAAATTATCAAAATTCACACAAATAATGGATATTAAAATTGGTCAGGTGTTATCAGACATTATCAGATTTCTCAGCAGTAACTCTACTGGCCAGAAGAGAATGGGATAGCATATTCAAAATACTCCAAGATAAAAACTGCCAGCCAAGAACACATTGTCCTATAAAAACTCTCTGAGATATGAGAGAGAAATAACAGGTTTCCTGACCAAAAAATGTTGAAAATGTTGCCATGATACTTCTCTTATAAGAAATGTTGAAAGATATGCTTCTATATAAATAAAAAGGTACACACACACACACACACACACACACGCACACGCACAAAACCCCCAAAACAAAAAACCAAACCTAAACTGGGACAATAAACAAAACCAAAAAGCAAAAGTCACCTTGTCAGTAGCAAGTCCTCAAATGTCAATAATCATTCTGAATGCACCAATTAGATACAAAGTGGCTACATATATTAAAAACCAAAGTCCAACTACATGCTGTTTTCAAGAGTCTCATTTAAGATACAGAGAAAAACAGACTTGAAGTGAAGAAATAAAAAATGGTACTCTAAGCCACTGATATTTAAAAAAGAAATCTGCTGCATTTATATATGCAAGTAACAAACTTAAAGGGAACTTAAGAAATTAATCCCATTTACAAACGCATAAAAAGAATGAAATACTTTGAAATAAATTTAACCAATGGAATGAAAGAACCATACTCTGAAAATTCTACAACATTGTTAAAAAAAAAAATAGAAGAACAAAGAAATGAAAAGATATTTCATGTTCATGGACTGGGAGAATTAACTGTTAAAATGGCCATATTTCCTATGCAATATACAGATTCAGTGCAATCCTCACCAAAATCCAGAGACATTCTTCACAGAACTAGAAAGAAAATTACATTTATTTGGAACTATAGAGACCCCAAGTAGTAAAAGCAGTCTTAAAGAAAAATAACAAACATGGAGGTGTCAGACTCCCTGATTTCAAAGTATACAACAAAGCCTTAGTAACCAAATGAGCATAGTATAGAAACAATAACATATACATATTAATGGAATAGAATTGAGAGTCCAGAAATAAACTCACACATGTATAAACAATTTACAAAAACAAAGGAACCAAGGACATACAATGAGGCAAGGATAATTTTTCAACGTATAGTGGCAGGAAAACTAGAAGCCATATACAAACTGTTAAAATTTGACCACTACCTAACAGCAAATAAAAATAATTCAAAATTTATTAAAGACATAAGGCCTGAAACTATAAAATACATAGAAGAAAACATAGGCAAAACATTTCGTGACATTGACCTAAGAGATCTTTCAGAATTGGAATCTTTGATTCTGATTAGAAGGGAAATAAGATTCAAAATAAACAGATGGGATTACATTGAACTAAGGAGCTTCTGCACCACAAAAAGACAATCTCCTAAATGGCAGAAGATATTTGCACATCATTTATTTCACAAAGGGTTAATATCCAAAAATATATAAAAAAACCTATAAATCTGAATAACAGAAAAACAATTTATTTAAAAAATAGGAAAAAGATCTTAGGAACATTTCTCCAAAGAAGACAGATAACAGGCACATAGAAAGATGTTTTATCTCTTGTTATTAGGAAAATGCAAATCAAAACAACAATGAGGTGTCTCTTCATACCTGTGAGAATAGCTATTATACAAAAGACTGAAAACAAGTGTTGGAGAAGATACAAAGAAAAGGGAACTCTTATATAGTCTTGGTGGGAGTGTAAAATGGTGCAACCATATGGAAAGCAGTATGGAGATTCCTCAAAAAAACTGAGAATTAAAATCCCTAATGATCCAGTTATTCCTCTGTTGGTATTTACCCTAAAAATATAGCAACATTAATTTGCAGAGACATACACATGCCCCCATGTTTTGTGGTGTTACTTGCAATAGCCAAGAGATAAACTAAGTGCCCGCAGATACATGAATGGTTAAAGAAGAGGTGTCATATATATATACATATATATATATATATGTATATATATAATGGAATACTGTTCAGCTAGCAGAAGTGATAAAATCCTACCATTTGCAGCAATATAGGTGAACCTAGATGGTATTACGCTTAGAGAGAGAAATCAGGAAAAAGACAAATAGTCTATATCACTCATTATATGTTATATGCAGAAATAAAAAACAAACAAATGTAACAAAAATAGATTTTTGTCCATTGAATTAGGTTTCAAGAAGTGAATAGGGTCGAATTGGGTAGAGGGAATCAGTTGTACAGTGTAGGAAGTACTTAAATGGTGATGAACTTATTTATTATATACAGATGTGGATTTACTATAAGATATACCTAAACCTGTATAATAGTATGATGCAGTGTTCCTTCAATACAAGTAATTTCAAAATTAAAATATTCTATAAAGAAGCATTCTGAGAAGTGGTTACATTTAAGTGGTGGAAATATAAACAGTAGACTATGAAAGGGCAATTTGATAAATAAAACATTTGAATTTTATGTGGTATTTACATACATGATTCCAGTTATAGTAACATATCTTAAGTAACTGGATATGAGCAATAATAGAGTTAAAGAGATAATTCATTGAGGGCATAGATATGATGGAGGAAAATTACAATTGACACCACCATGTGGGACTGATTGAGAAATTCATAAAATTGCATAATAAGGTAGCTTTAAATTTTGGAAAATGGAAAATTTTATGAACTTCTTTAACACTTGGATTTCCCCCCGAAACTAAATTGTATTTAGTGCCCAATTCTCTAATTGAGGAGTAAGGTACTCAAGGGTGCTATTTCATTTTTCCCTAACTATGCTGTGGTTCCTGAAACTATTTCCAACATATGATCCCCTGCACCACCAAACAATTTTCTGACACCAGTAGAGTATCCAAGAATTCAACTCAAATCTGATACTATCTACCCAAAGGCATTATCAGATTCCATATGTCAATGACTCGGCATTCCAAGACTTTACTCTAACTCTGATACGACTCACAAAACCAGGTTACTGCCTATGCTTCTGACCAAATCGTATAAATCTGAGGTTCCCAAGGTGGCCTCCTCAGGTTCAATTAGTTTGCTAGAGCAGCTGATATAACTCAGGAATCCCATTTACTCCCTTGATTATCGATTTATTTCAAAGGATATAATTCAGGAACAGGGAGAAAGAAGAGATGCAAAGAGCAAGGTATAGGTAATGAATGCAAATATTCCCTACCCTCTCTAGGCACACCATGCTTCCCAAAGCTTCATGAGCTCACTGATCCAGTCACTCTCTGAAACCTGTCCTTTGGGGTTTTTATGGAGGCTTTATTACATCAGCATGATTAATTAAATCTTTGGCCACTGGCAATTGAATTCAACCCTTAGACCCTCTCTCCTCGACTTAGGTTTAGGGATGGTACTGGAAGGAAGTTACAGTCTTCTAATCACAGCGTTGTTGTTCACTCTGAAGTGGTCCCTGTCCTTAGTTCTTAGCTGTTTCTCTAAAAATCACTTCATTAGCATTTCAAAAGATACCTTTAGCACTCTCAGCACTTAGCAAATTCCAAGGCTTTTGGGAGTTGTGAGTCAGGAATTGTAAATGAAAGCCAAATACGTATGATAAATATATACTTTGGTTATTCATGACCAAATACATATTTCTTTTTTCTTTCTTCTTTTTAAATAGAGAAAGGAAATAAGAGGAGGAAGAAGCATTCTTATTAAAGGAAGAGGAGGAAGGACTTTATTTATTGATTTTGGTTGTTCCCCTCCCCAACAACCATGGGTCTCAAACTTTTACATGGTTTACTTCTCAGCTGCTAACATGACACCTGAGCCACCAGAGCACAAGCAATGTATCTCTTATAAATCACAATATCAAATGAACATAATATACTGTGAAGTACTTAGATAGAACCTGAGGACATCCTGAAACTTTGGAGTATCAATATTGCAGAATGCTAAATAATTTTAAATGCTTAAAATATGTGGCTAAGTATCAAATAAACCATGTTACAAAATAAACCATGTTATGTGTTACAAACACATAACAAATAATCATAGGAAAAAAGACTGAATACACATGCTAAAGAGTTTTAATAGAAATTATCTCTCAAGAGTTGATAATTTCTTCTCTGAGAATATTTACATTCAATTTTTCTGAAATACCTCCTCAGATAGGCTTTCTTAAATATGCCTATTCAAAATTGCACACAGTCAATATTTCTGATTCCTTTAGTAATCTCTAGTTTCTTTTCCCATAAAATTAATACCTTTTATCTTACCATGTGACTTACTGATTTATTCTGGTTATTATTTACTGATTTTCTCCACTCTAGTTGAATATAAATCTCATAAGGGAAGAGATGCAGTTTGTTCATCGATCTATTTTCCTTGCCTAGCAGCACCCAGTACATAGTAACTCAATTAAGCAGTAACTGAAAGAAAATTTACTTGTATTTTGTAAATACTCCTTGATACATTAATTTTGTAGAAAAAGAAGGTTGTCCTGCTTAAAATACCTTTGATGGAATTGGTAGGAAAACTCTGATTCTGGTGATTTCAAGGAAATTTGGTTACCTAGGAAGCCAAGATTAGACAAATAATACCTAACAATTATCCCATCATAACAACAGTTGTAGAATTTTTGCATAGTTTAGGTAAAATAAATCGATAATTTATTATTGGATTGTAATTTCATTTTTTGATGAAATTATGGTTGTTTGGTAAAAAGTATTTTAAATTGTTTCAAAACTGTTTAGGAATTATAAAAGAGAATTGCATAATGATGTAAAAACTAAAGTGCTGGTGCACTGATTTCAAGATCACTGTGAAACAGTAAAACTTTTTTATGGATAATGAAAATAAATGCATCTTGAAAGACAGCCATATGGAAAGTTATCATTTTTGATAATTAATGTGGCCATATGTCTGAATTTCTACATTAAAATGCCAAAGACAAATCTGTTGGAAAAGCATTAGTGTCTCTTCTAAGTTAATAGTTATTTTAAGATGGTATATAGAAACCTAACCATTTCCAGTTATGGAAAAGGATGTTAAATGATTCCATTACTTCTACTCCCCAAATGAGAAAATACCAAGTAATCATTTTTAACTATTTGGAGCTATAAATAAAAGCAGTATAAATAAACTAAATTCAAAGAAGCAGACTTTTTTTAGGTAAGAAAAGTTCAACGACCATTTTCCCCCCTGGGGAAGTCAGATGAAAAGAGAAGTAAACCCATCAGAAGATATTAGAGAAGTATGAAGAACACATCGAAACTTTTAGTTTGGTGTTTTTTCATTTTGATATATTAAGTCTACAGAATTTTTCAATAGTATCTGTTTTCTCAGCGTGATAATTTGTTTTGCATTTTTCCCCATTTGCTTCAATATCTGCTCTCTATACTATAATCTGTTGATCTAACAATACGTACATTTTTTTAACTCTTTCAAAGGAAGTTATAGATATGTATATATTTCAGTGTGTATTTTAAGAATATGAACATTCTCTTAAATAACATTACAGTTATCAAAATCAGGAAATTTAGCATTGACAAAAATTCTATTTTGAATCCACAGTCAAATTATGTCAATTTCAAATGATTTCCTTTTATACTTTTTTATCCCTAGTTTATGAGATGTCTTCCCCTTGTTTGCCATGTCCCTTTATTCTTCTTTATTCCAGAAGTTTTTCTGCCTTTCATTGTACTTTGCATACCTCATATATATATATATATATATATACACATACAAATATATATAAATATACATATATATACATATATGTATATTTTTAGAATATTGGGTTTTTGTTTGTTTGTTTAGATAATGAAACTCTGATTTCTCTGATGTTTCCCCATGATTAGATTCACATTAATCAATACATCATATCAGAACACACATATCACTTTTGCTCTATATTAGTGATAATATCGGTCACAAACTAGGCAAATTTTAGTGAACCTATGGACAATAATTATGATTAGATTCTGGAATATCCCAGAAGCAGAGATCAAAGTCCTATCTTTCTACCTTTCTTTTCCACTGGGATTTCATTTAAACACAAGTGTACACAGGAAGTTACAGGGCAAGTTTATAAAATATTTCTGATTTCCAATGGTGATTAGATTTCCAACTCTTTGAAAGGAAGGAAATAGATAGTGCTCTTTAATTATTTGAAGCTAATGGTAAATTGACATTATCTATAGGTGTAATATAGAACACAAGAATCTCAACTCTTGATTAAATTGTTGAAATAAAGACTTTACACTTGAGGCCTTACAGAAGGAGTGATACCTACTCCTGGAAATAAATATAGGTATCATAATTTCTTCAGTTCTTTCTAGGATAAAATAAATTTTTTTTTTGAGATATTCAGTGAAACTGAATGCAAAATACCACAAAATACTGAGCACTAACACTTTAAAATAGCTGCTTTGATTCACACACACATATCTATTAGAAGACAAATTAACATAATGTGGAAAGGATGGAGATTTATAACAGAGAAGTTAAAATCATAAAAAAAGAACCAAAAGGAAATTGTAGCACTAAATAAATCTAAAAAAGAACTGGATAGCTATAATGGCAGGCTGGAGACAACAAAGAAGATAAACTTAACTCAAATTAATGTAATATATACAATCTGAACACAAAGAAAAAGAAAGAAAACTCAATATAATATCAGAGACAAATGGGAAAATATCAAATATTCCTATATATATATTTAAATTTTTATTGTATCTAATATTCTCAAATATTGTCCTAGATAGGATCATAAGACACAGTCAACCTTAATTTAAATATATACATCTTTTACATAAAGATAAAGAAGATTACTATCTATAAAACCTGCTTACCTGTTAGGATACTGAGTTTTAGTTACAAATATGGAGCCCACTAATCCTCTAAAGAGCATTTAACTTTTCTGAGTTCAGTGTGTTTACCTATGAGATGACAGAGTTACACTGATCATTGAAGAATCATTCAGTTTAACTATGTAGTTCAGTGGTCTATAGAATAGTGAAAAATTAATAACCATAAATATTTGAATAAACTCTATACAAAATATGTAATTTATTTCCCATGGATAATGCCAACTAAATACCATTGTTAACTAAAGGGTAATAAGATTTTTTCTTCTAAAATGGAGTATCGAATACAATATGCAAATAACCTCTAGACCAGTACTTCCTAGATCATACCAAACTGTAAATCAGATATTTAACTCAAACTTCAGCAATGAGATTACAACACAATTGCTCACAACATACAATATAGAAGACTTTGTAGAAAAAAAATTTGAAAAAGAAAAATAAACAGAAAACATTGTTATAGTAATTACTCAGGGATGAAAAATAGATAATTGTCTACAAGGCCATTATTGACAAACAACTGTTGAAATCATTGAAAGAGGTGCTGGGGAGGAATATTTTTTCTTATATCCTTCTAGGTTCTTTGGCTTAATAATTAAATTTAGATAAAACAGAATTCAGGAGAAAAATTATTTTTGTACATATGGGAACCCCAAAGATATGAGAGGTTCAAAGACATTCAGGCAGTCAAGACTGACATGCCATCCTGAACCAAGGAAGAGGGAGGAGTCTGTGACTTCAAAGGGGAGAGGGATCTGAGACTTTAAATAAGAAATTAACAGAGAATTGGACCAAAAGCAATGCAAGAAACAAGATCAAGAATAATATAGAAAGCTATGGAAGTAGAATTGACCAAACAGAGGAACAGATTAGTGACCTAGAGTATGTAAATGTAGAAATGAACCAGGTGAAAGAAGAGAGAACATTTTAATATAATAAAAATGAAAAAATACTCTGAGAGTTATCTGACTTCATTAGGATAAGCAACATAAGAATAACTGGAGAGTAAATATAGGGGGAAGATAATAGAACATTTACAAAAATCTAATAGCTAAAAAATTCTAAAACTTGGGACAAGAATATATATCTATATCTATCTCTTCATCTATATACATTCATTAAAATCAACAGAAACCCTGGTTATCTAAATGCAATGTCATTATATCATATATATATATATATGATATATAATTGAGAAACTATCAGAAATCTAAAGACAAGAAAAAATACTAAAGATGTCCATGGGGAAAATAAAAATAAGTAACATACAAAGACATACCCATCTCATCTATCATCAGACTTCTCAACAAAGACATACAGATTTCATCTAGCATCAGACTTCTCAGCAGAAACTCTGCAGGCTAAGAGAGAGTAGACAGTATATTCAAAGCACTCAGATAATAACTGCCAGTCAATTATGTTATATCCTAAAAACTAATTTTTAGATATGAGGGAGCAATGTTTCCTCTGACAGTCAAATGCTGAAGCACTCTGCTACCATGAGATCTCTCCATTAAAAGAAATGTTGACAGATACTCTTGTATCTAAATCAGAAAAAAGAGAAGAGAAGAGGGAAAAGGAGGAACAGGAGGGAGAGGGGAAGGGCAAAGAGGAAGAAGAAAGACAGACAAAGCCAAAATATAAAAGTAAAAAGGGCAGTAGTAGGCCCTCATATATCAATAATCAACTTGAATGTAAATATGCTGAATTCACCAATTAAAAGGCACAGAGGGGCTGGGTGGATTAAAAGTAACAAACAAACAAACAAAAAACCCAAACAACAATAAAAGAAACAACTATATGCTATTTACTAGAGACTCACTAAAGATACAGAAACAAACATATACTTAAAGTGAAAGAATGGAAAATGCTACTCCAAGTCAATAGAACATTTTATAAAGAAAGAATGACAATACATGGATAAAATAAATTTCAAGGTGAGCTCTGGTGGATCAAGGGTTAGGTCTGCAGCTCCAGGATAGTCCATGTAAAACTCAAGGACATGAATTCATGACCTGGTGCCAGTGGGTAAAATCAAATGAACAACTAATTAAATAAAAAATGCTTCTTCCTCCTCTCCCTTTCTTCCTGCCTACTTGCCTTTTCCTTTTTGCTTCTTGATCTAAAAAATTAAAATAAAAAAATAATAAACTTCGATTCATATAGGTAATGATAAAGAAATCAAAACAAGAAGATATAATACTTATTAATATAGATGTAACAATTTAGGAGCACCCAAATATAACAAAAATATTAACAGAATTAAAGGTAACACAATAAATATTAGGAGAATTGAACATCCCCTCATAGCAGTAGACAAATCATCCAAACAGAAAATCAATAAGGAAATAGGAGTTTTAAATAAAAAATTAGATGACGTGAACCTAATAGATATCTACAGAGCATTTTGACATCTCTTGTTATTAGGGAAATATAAATCAAAACAATTAGATATTATCTCACACTTGTGAGAATGGCTATTATCCAGATGACGGGAAATAACAGATGTTGGCAAGGATGTGAAGAAAATGGAACCCTTACTCACTGTTAGTGGGAGTATAACTGATGCAACCATTATGGAAATCAGTACAATGATTGCTCAAAAAATTAAGAATGGAAATTCCATAATATCCCCTTATTCACTTCTGGGTATTTCCCCCCAAAATACAACAACACTAACTGAAAGAAATATATACATACTCATGGTCATTACAGCAGCAATATTCATAATATCCAATAACTGGAATCAACCTAAGTGTCCACTGACAGATGACTGGGTAAGAAGATGTGGCTTATATATACAATTAAATATTACTCATCTATTAAAAAAGGTGAAATTCTTCTATTTGCAACAACAACGGGGAACCTAGAGAGAATTATGCTTATGTTAGAAGGAAAATAACAAATATCATATTTTTACTCATATGTGGTCTATAAAGAAACCAAAGAAACAAATGAATCAAATCAAACAAAAATAAAACCTTTTTAGTCTATAGAATCAAATTAGGATTTACCAGATGAGAAAGGAGAGGATGGCAGGAGTATGGATATAAGGGGTCAGTTATTTGACTAAGTATAATTGGACACGTGGGGTTATGTTAATCTATTATATACAGATACTGATTTGCAATGATATATACCCTAAACCTATATAATGTTATGATGCAATGTTCTTTCAATAAAGTTTTTTTTTTTTTTGTCCTGTGTTTGTCGAATCCTAATTATCTTTAGTTCAAATCAGTCCACAAACCAAAGTGGCATACCTTAGGGTCAGGAATTCTGTCAGCTTTCCCTTAGAGGAAAAGCTCAACCTGCCACAGTTAGCCTCACATTCTATCCTTACGTACATGCAAATACTCAGAGATATATCTGTAATGTGAACAGCTGGGCCAAAAGTGAAGTAGCCTCCAGTAATAGAGGGGAAATGTCTGTTAAGAATTAAGGTTGGATGCAGGTGTTACATCAAATATTTCATTCAGTCTTCCTGCTCCATGAATAACACCACCTTCAAGCATCACCTTTGATTACAAACAACAAATGGGATATTAGAAATCTGAAGCAATCTATCACTGTGGTAGATAAACCCATTACTTTATAAAAATTGCTGTCAGAATTTTAATGCTAAAATAATCCTCTGTCTTCTAGGTGAATTCCTTTCCAGGCAAGATTCCTCTAAAGTAGAAGTGGGAGACTTTTCCCATTTTAATAATTGAATTACACATAAAATCAAATCAAAAAATGAAGGTCTCAAACTCTGAAATAAATATTAGATATTTTCCTTAGAATAAAAAATTGAGTTTAAATATTTGGCATAGAAAGAGAACTTCTAATTAGCTATAGTACTCTTCTCAAATCTTTGCCACAACTGAATGAGAAAATATTCCTGAAACTACTTTTCCTTGTGATTATAAATTGCAAGATCAGAAAATAATTAGAAGTGATGTGATTAAGGAGCTAACAAAAAATGTAGTACTGGTAATTTTAATGCAGACTGAGGAACTGAGGAAAATTTAAAAGTAACTCCTCTTTAATAGTTCAGAATTATACTACAGTAGTCCAAATTTGTATTTTGACAAAAATAGGAGCTAATAAAAATGTAAAGAACATAGACTGTAAAGAGCACAAAATAAAAGTGAGAAAGTATAAGACAGCAACAGAAAGGTTAGTCACAGAGTCTTGAAAAACTTTCAAGAAAGTTTTTTATAAAACAAATTTCATGTCATTAACATAGGGGTTTGGTCATTCAGGAACCTTCCAGACCAAACTGTGATCTCCATGAGGATACTAATCTAAATGTCAGATTGAACTGGCAGTCGTTCATATTTTATCACAAAGAATATAAATGAACTATTTCATTATGTTATCATCAAGACATTTTTGTGGGCTATAATTAGGTTTTTTATTGGGATATCCCTACAATTAAAGACAGAGAAAAGCAAATTTAATTTTGTACATGAGAAAAATTAGTTTCGTAAGCATAGGAGCCCAACGAAGACATGAGGTTTCCCCATAGTCAGGCAAATGAGACTTATGTGCTATCCTGAGCAAAAGAGAAGGTAGTGTGTGTCTGGGACTTCAAGGGAGGAAGACAATTTATAGAAAGGTGTAAAGAGGAAATGTTTGGTAAACAAATGTTTGCTGTGTCTTGCAGAGACAAAGGATACAGAGAAGACTGGACAAAAAGGTCTTGTTGCTGGTCTTTGTAGTTAGAATTTTTCTGGTGATAGTTCTCCTTCTAGAATGGATCCTCCAAACAATTTTAGGTACTTAAGAGGGAGGTGAAAAGAAAAATTTCCTAAATCTCTGCTTCTTAAAAATAATCAGTCTAATATAATCCTCAGTGAAAGAGATATAGTTTGTGGCAGACCTTTTTATTATTCTACACAACCCTGTGATTAGAGCAAGTAACAACTGAAGGTCATTTTACCTAGAGGTGGAATGAGGGAAAAGGCAAGGGGAGAGAATGAGAGGAAACTGAAGAACAGAGGAATCAGAACATGTACAGGAACTGAGCTATTTTGGACAGCAGTTTAGGGAAACCGTCCATGATAAAGTGATATTTGGACAGAAACCAGAAAGGAGTTAAATTAGGTAAAGGGCCAAGGGAAGAATAAAAGCCATAATGTGGGCAAACATTTGCTGTACTTTAGAAAAATAAGAAAGCTTCTGGGACTTTAGTAGACAGTGATAAGAAATTTGTAAGAGGTAGGGACATAGATAGACTTGTGGTAATCTTAGAACTGATTTTATTCTAAATGTATTTGCATGTTATTTGAAGGTGTTAAGAGCAATGCCATTATTTTATCTATATTAGAAGTTTCATTTCTTTATAGTCCAGTGAGTAGAAAGAATATGAAACAAGTAGTATTAAGATTAGTCAGATGACAATTGTCACCTGGCATGAGATGACAGGGGCAAAACACAGAGTATTTTAGTACTTATTTAACTCAATAGTCACTATGATTCTGTCTTTAAAATAGGTAGCCTGATTATTGTCACTTTCTGTCTGAAGAACTAAGGTTCACTCATTGTCACAGACTACGAAATTCTAGAATTGGTATCAGAGTTGTTAATCACCTTGTTATATACACACAAACAAGGACAAATATAAGGTGGGATAAAGGGCAATTTCTAAATGCTATGGAATAAATAGTTGAATTAGAATAAAGAATAGGATCACTTATCGGGATCATTTGACTTACTATTAAATGCATTTTAATGAGCTGTGAATATCTACAAATTAAAATAAGTTGAACAATTACGGTGAATTCATAATATATGTCTTCACACCTTCAAAAAAGATGAGAATAACGTATTGCTATTTTCTTAAGGAAATACTTTTCATCAGAAAATTAACAGAGATAGCATATAAGTTGTAGCTCAATTTTCATTTCAAAGCATAGGCTAAATTTTGTGTTTGAATCTTTGTTGACTTCTGAGATTACTAGTCCATGTAATAAGACATGTTACAACCAAAAAGTCATTATGATTAGAGTTTTCCCATTTAAAGCACATGTATCAATTAAATCAAATCATATCCTTAGGGGAAGAGACATACTGTGGTTTCCCTTTTAATTGTCCTTATATTGAGCAAGGATGTGAGGTTTCTTTTGTGATTAACCTTTGTCAACAGTATTACTGGACTGACTTTCCTTTCATATAGCACCTACTTTTATGACATCTTTTATTTCCATAAATCTCTTTGGCCATTTCTCTTCCTGTGCCAACAATGAATGATGAATGCAGCAGTACCTCTTTATTGATAAATAATGCTTTTTAAAAAGTTCAGCTTTCTTTTGTTTATTGTAACAGCGGCTCAGAATATTTATATCTTTTCTCTCATTTTCCCAAATGGAACATACCAATTCATTCTGAAGAAATGAGGAACAAATTAATTTAATTTCTTGCATTAAAAATTATGTGTGGGACATTATGGAGGTAATTTACTTTTGTTTGAGAAAAAAAAGAAATAGTGTATCACAGTATTGTTTTCTGTGTGTTTACAATTATAGGAATTTTAGAATTAACCAGACCTAGCTCTGGTTCATATCCTGGGTTCACCATGTTATAGCGCTGGGTCCAAATTCAGTATGCTTTCATAAGTGAGTAAGTGTATGATTTAGTAACACCCATTAGTTTATACAGAGTGAAGTTAAATAGTAGTACTAGAGGTCATATGGCCCAGAAGACATAAAATATTTACTATTTAACTTTTTACAGAAAAAAAGTATATTGACTGAAGAATATTTATATTATAGAGTTGTTTTGATGATAAATTTGAAGGATGTGAAGACATGATTGCTCTCTTTAAACATAGTGGTACTCAATTATTAGCAATATTGATATTAATAAATATGTGGGAGAGACTATTGCTAAAAAGGCCCAAATAATGACAGCTCAAGGATCTTATTTATTTTCTGTGAACCAGTAGCCCTCACCATCTGTGTTCCAGATGTATTTTCTATATCATCCTGCTAAGATTTGCTGGATCATGGACTACGTAAAGTAACAACATGATATATGATCTATTAAAATACCATTTTATATTTAAATGTGCACTTTTAATTGTTGGGGAGTGTTGGGCTAATATATTGGGTTGGTATTTTCTAATTAACCCTTGACTTTTATTTAAACATTACTTTGTTACTATCACAGATTTACTGATATCTCCAGTTTGCCCCTCTTTCACAGGGCCACAACTGAAATGATCCTGACACTGGTACAGGAATAATCTACCTGTATATTAAAATATAAACTTGGAAGAGGTATAAGTATAGTTATCCCACCTAGTAAAATATTTATTATCAGGCAATGCTTCCAAACTTATTTAAAACCCGAATTTGTACCTTTGAGGGTGATTAACATGTGATTCAACTTTATTCATTTGGCATGAAAACTCTGGTGAACATAACAAATATTTGGTCCCAATGTTTTTTTTTTATCAAAAAATATTTAGAAGGCATTCTAATAACTGTAGTTTATTACTGAGTATCAAAAATAAATAACACACCTTTGTCAGTGTTTTTGTTGTGTATGTGTTGTTTACAATAGTAGATCAGTTCCTGTTAGTTTTTTAACATCAAGAAGTGAGTTTTTCATAGCTAAATGTTTCCTGTATGGTTAAAGAACTAATGTGGTCTGGAACGATGAACAATTTTCCCTTCTTTGTCTTTTTGGGGGGTCATTTAGAAAACAAAAATCATCGAGGTAACATTTAAAAAATAATATAAGCCTATATGTGCAGGCTCCCCACCTGTCATTTTTAAAGTAAAATGCAGGTGAACCTTTTTTCTGTAACAAGGGGTCAGAAAGTGGGTATTTTCTTTTTTGAATTGCCAACAATCTGTCTTATATTCTTTCTTTTTATATTTTTTTCCTCCCCTTCATGGTTATAAAATGATTCTTATATCATAGACCATACAAAGTAAGCTCTATACCAGTTTTGACCCAGGGTTATAGTGTGGTTTGCTAACTTCTCCTTGAATGAGTTATCTTTGTTGCAATAAAATTCTTTGTAGAAGAGGGTCAGTGAATGCAGCTAGTCCCTACAGCAGTCAAAGCTTTTGAGTACTTACTCATCTGCATTAATTGTCATGTATTACCAGGAGTATTGAAATAACATTGTTCCAGCGCTGTGGACTGAACCTCAAAATAGTGCCCAAGACTGTATGAATATTCCAAGTGATTATCTATGACATATTATTTGAGAAATGTTAGGTGGCCATTCGGCATAAAATAAAATTAGCAATATATAATAATCTGTCAATCATTTGTAAGTAAATAATTTTGTGAATGGCTTATTCCTTTTGAAATATAAAGATCCAGATGTAGTAGTCAAAATAATCTAACCTGAATAACCTGATAGCAATTGCCATCCACTAAGTCAAAAAAGTAGAGAAAAGAGTCTTGGGTAATGGAGTAGAAGGACATGCTCTGTAAAAGAATATGTGGAGCACTGTAATGTGCAGTCCATAAGTTAAAATGCTTATCTAACTGACATTGAGCCTGGGGACTCCTGAGAACCATGGAAAATTTACGAAAGCCCTTATTTCTTCAGCAGAGACTGTAACTGGAGGAGGATGAACTGAACAGAGAGAGAATTAAAGGCAAGTGGTACCAGAACATCAGTTTTTCTGAGGGGAAAACATGGGAACAATTTGATAAACTTTTAAAAAATATTTTCTAGAAAACAATGTTTTTAATTTGTTATGTTCCTCACATTTTCTCAATCTGAGATTTCCTGGTTAAAGGCAGAATATTCCAAAATTTCCTTTGTGGTACATTGTAAGCAAAACACAAATAAGCATTGCTATCTTTTGATATATAATAATCCCAAATAATAGATTTATGCCAAAAAATGACAGAATTGGAACATGTATAATTTTGCCATAGAAAAATTATTTTCTAAGTACTATAGTCTACATTTAATTTCTTAATGTGATTCCAGGTCAGAGTGAATTCTAATCTGAATTCCGAAGTCAAAGGGTTAAGGATATTTGAGGATACCATGAGATCTCATTTTGTAATGCTTCACAACCCTGAAAATGGCGGTAACAATGACATTAATAAGAATCATTTCAACATATTTTATTTCCTCACTTTCTTTTTATAGTGTATGTTTTTCAAAATGACATGAGTTTTGTTATAAAGAGAAGTGAGAGTCAGGTGTTCAAGGCCAAAAGGAATGCTGCTTTGGTCAGGAAAGAAGGGAATTGGTTTGACTTTGCTCCAAGCAGGCAATTAAGGGATGATGAATTAGAATCCCCTCAAAGCGGGAACCCTATTACTCTCAGACATGTCATGCACTCTGAAGTGTAAAATGCCTGATCATAAATAATAATGTCATTAATTTGTAAAAAAAACCCAACTCTACAACCTGAAAACAAATACTGCTGCTATATGTAAGTGGCATCATTGACTGAAAAAAATGATCTCATCTCACATTTTCTCTCTGTGGTTACAAGCACGTAATTTTATTTCTTAGATAGTAAAATGCAAATGGAGGGACATATGCACTGGGACAGTATCTGTTATTTTATTGAAAGACTTGTCATAGACTCCAGTCATCCTTGTTATCTGCAATATGAATCAAAGCAACACTGAGAAATTAAATAGGAATCTCTAATGTTTGAATTAAATTCTAAAAGACCTAGTTGACGTTTGTATACATATGATATGAATAAAGGTTATTACAGGATGTATTAGATAGCTATGTACAACAGTATATATGTCCTAAATATTGGCTAAATTAATGAATTATTATTTATAATATGTATAACTGTTTAAAATTATTATCTAGTTGCTAGGATTAATAAAAATATTATATGTAATATCTCACACATTTTTGTCAAATGATAATTTGAAATAAATAAAAACATTTTAATTTTTATACAACATTTGAAATTAATTATAAAATTTATGCCATTAAATTTACAAATTATATATTTTCAACCACCTACACTAATACCAACCCTTAGAAATTCAAAAAATCTGCATATACCACATTAAAACTCCTATAATTTTAAAAGTTTTTCTATTTTTATTGCTAAAATTGACCTATAACATTATATAAGTTTAAGATCTACATCGTATTATTTTGATACACTCTATATTACAAAAGGACTACCACCTCATTGTTAACTTTATTATCTATCATCACACCTCCAAATAAATACTTTAGATTTTTTTTAAAGCTCCATGGCTCATTTGAGAAAATTGGTTTGTTTTCCTTTTTGACTAAATTTTACTATTCTTAGGATATCACACAATAATTTCACAATAATAATAACAACTTTCAAGAATAAAAAAAATTTCCTTTCCCAGATTAAATATTTTTCTTTTCAATGAGAAGTTGAGAAGCATCTATTATTCTTCTATCCCAGAACAATGTAAAATGTTTATATTTTAAACAATAACATTTAATATTCAGGGCAACCATGTTAGGTGTCTATTGCTTACAGCATTTTAGAGAGAAGTTTGAGTCTTTTCTATGTTCAATAACTAATCAAGTTCACTGGGCAAGTAGTAGCAGAGCTTGGACTCCAGTCAATTCTATCTGATTCAAAAGCCAAACTTTCTTATAATGTAATCAGATATTGAAGACATCTAGTCATGGTTACTTTTCATCTGTAAATGTTCTCACAGCAGACCTTCAATTTTTATTTTGCAGGCAGATTGCTTTTTTTTTTACCTCTTTTTTTTGAAACATGGTACTATAAAATTTGTTAGGTTTTCATTGTATTGCCTATGTGCTAAGGCTACATTTGAACTAGAATCAGAGACTTCCACAGTTCCTTAGTCACATATTTACTGATTATCTCTTACTTTAAGAGATGTTTAATCTCATTCTTTTCATTATATAGTTTCAGTACATACATAATTTCTGTGTACATAGGACACCATAAGATGCCTGTATAGTAGCTCTATGATCACAAGATTATGTAGCATAATGTCATAGAACATAGACAATTTTAAACTAAATTGAAATTCTGTTTGAGCTAATGCCTGCCTGAATCTTAGAAAGTGACTAAACTCTGCATGATTGTTCCATCACCTTTAAAATGTAAAAACCCTATTAACCTCAACAAGTCATTATAAAGTATTAAATCAGTTACATAAAATCCTTGACATTAAACTAAGAGATGTCTTCGGGAACTTGATTCCAATGTCAAGGGAAACAACAGCTAAAATAAACAAATGGGAAAACATCAAACTAAATAACTTATGTACAGCAAAAGAAACTATTACCAAAAATGAAATACAATATCCTACTGAATTGGAGAAAATATTCGCACATCATGCATTCAACAAGAGCTTAATATCCAAACTACATAAAGAACTCATGAAACTCAACAAAAGAACAAATAATCCAGTCAAAAGGGGCAGAAGATATGAATAACACTTCTCCAAACAAAACATACAAATGGCCAACAGACACATGAAAAGATGCTCTACATCTTTTGTTATTAAAGAAATGCAAATCTAAACAATAAAGAGATATCACCTCACACTTGTGAGAATGACCTTTATTCAAAAGAGGCAAAACCAGTGCTGATGAGGATGTGAAGAGAGGGAACACTCATGCACTGTTGGTGGAAGTGTCGAGTGGTGCGACCACTATGGACAGCATTATGAAGATTTCTGAAAAAAAAAAACAAAAAAACAAAAAAACAAAAAAACCCCAAACTGAGTATTGAAATTCTATATGAATCTTTTATCTCAGTTCTGGGTATCTACCTGAAAAATACAACAACACTAATTGAAAGAAATATATTCATCCCCATGCTGAACTATTTACGATCTTCCACAGCTGAAAACAACCTAAATACCCATCAACAGATGGCTGGACAAAGAAGGTGTGGTTTACAGAAACAATGGTTTACTACTCAGCTATTATAATAGAGGAAATCCTGTCAGCGAAACAACATGCATGTACTGAAAGGGAAATACAATTGGTGAGATCAGTCAGAAAGAGAAAGACAAACATTCTATGATTTTATTCATATGTCCCCATAGAGAAATCAAATTAACAAATGAAGCAAATTAAACAAAAATAGACTTTTAGTCTATGAAAATCAAACTCATGGTTACCAGAAAGTAGGGAGGAGAGAGAAAGGCAAATTGAGTAAAGGTGTGTGTGTGGGGGCGGGGGGGGATCAATGATAAAACTATTTTATTGGTGGTAAACTTAATGTATATATCAAATAGTGACTTACTTTGATGTATACCTTAAACTTATAGTATAGTATGACACAATGTTACACCAGTAAATTTTAAAAATATAATTGTAGATATTGTTAAATAGGGCATGATACTCTGCTGACAGGTTGTTTTGAAAATGGAAAATAATTTATGTAGCACATTTAGCACAGTGACTAAAATAGAGAAAATGATCTCTAAATGGTAGCTATTATGAGTTAAGGACCATCGATTACAGTCTAGGATTAATTCAATTGGGAACTTTCAGTCATGCAACAAACATATTTTGAATATCCGCACTATTTAAAATAGTATGCTTACACTTACTGGGGATGGGAGCAATGAAATAAAATATGATTATTGCCCTCAATGAATATACAGTACAAATACATTATACCCATTGTGTATGTGTGAATGTTATATACAAGTGATTATGATAAGAAACTATAATGCTGTACCACAACCTAAGTGCTATTATAAAGTATTTTGAGACCAATAAAGGGTTACTGCATTTGGGAGCTTGAGTATTATCTCTTTTGTTCATAAAAAATGTGGAATCCTGTAAATTAGTTTTAGCAAATATTATTTGATGTTAAAGATTTTATGTTTTTCTTTTACAAATTTCTTCCTAGCATAATTAGAATGATTCATGTATTCTGGCAGTGTTTTCTGTGTCATAGTACACATAGACACATCTGTATACAAAGAGAATTATCTATTGGCAAAACACATCTTCAGCTGTCTTTTGTTTGATTTGTATTTGCTTTTAGGCTTAAAACATAATTCAGTTTTATGTGTTCATTTTTTAAGGCTTAATAAAAAGGATAAAAAATAAATACTTCCTAACATCAGTTTTACTATAAAAGGTAGTTTTCCTCTTGGTATTTAAACATTTCAACACATTAATAGTTAGTCTTCTCCCTCTTCTTATTGAAGTTCACATATGTTTAGAAAATACTGTATGCTGGAAGTAATAATGAGGAAAATAAAACCCAGATAGGTTAATAAAGGAGTCCTATGCAGTAGGACTGTTTATCAAGTTGATAAACAGAAGAACATTGAATTTTTCACTTAATAAGCAAAGTATTTTTATCAAATGCTCTTTTAAGTAGAATTAGATGTATGTTTTATCTCATTTTATATATTCTAAACCATTTTTGTTACAGGATATAAGTGGTAGAAATGTGACAGTTATGCTAACTGAGAATGACAACAGGGTAAAGGACAAGGAAAAAGCCTAGTGTAATTTAATTTAAAATGGTGCCATCATTTATTTTCAGTTGGCATTCCATTTTCAATATATTCACTTTAAAATGCATTCAGTTTAGTTTTGAATGTTATGGAAATTTTGAAGTTGACTTAGCTTTTCTCAGAGTCACAGATAGGAGGCATATTAATGTACATGAGTTCCAGATGACAAATGGTGCTTGAAGTTTCCATGTCTGCTAATTCATTTTTGATTATAACATGGATGTCTTCTGAAATATAAATGGCATTTGCCTAGTCAAATGGTCATCTGATCTGAACATACAATGTGATGCTTCACTGATGTTTGAACTTTGGAGTCATTTCAAATTCATTGATAATAGTGCTTATAAAGACCAGTTCCCTGACTGAGACTGAAATAAACTAAGAGACTGTATTATTTGCTTGTCAGGGACAATGTTCCTTTACTTTATTTAATTTATGGACAGTATTTGGAATTAATTTAGCACTAACCTTTGCAATCAGGGACTATTTTCAAAACCAAGTTTAACTGGTTCAGATTATATTTTGTCAAAGAGATTCTAACTAAATTAGTTGTATTAGATCTCAGTGTTTTTACAAAAAATGGCAACATGAATATCCACTAGGAAAAAAAATAACCACTCAAAATAAATTACTAAAGTTGATTCAACTTTTATCATTAATCATCTCATTCAATTTAAGACTGAGAAAAGAAAAATGCTAAATCATTGTTTATTTTTATAAATTATTTCAATTTTTAAAAATTTCATACATTTTGAAAGTTGTTAATCTCTAATAAAATAAAAAGAACAATGGCATTTGTCTAAAAGTCTTTTCTTAATCACATTCCTTGAAATTACACTATAATTTAATTCTTTCATTAACTGTTTTTAGTTCTTCTTGAGTATTAAACTGATATCCAAGATTATTACACTATGAATTCACTATGAACCAGGAAGGTACTGAAGAATGGGTATTCTGTGAAAAGCAATCTCTTGATATCTTAGAAATAAATTAAAAAAAAAATCACTAAACGTAAATTTGTTTTTTATTAATTCTATACTTTTAGATAATAAAAAATACAAAAATACATCATTCTTCCTTGAAATAATCTTTTGTTTGTATAACCTCCAAATGGCTGCTGAGTTAGAGTTGAATTTTAATAACATTAATATTCTATATTTAAATAATTACATTTAATAATATATTTCAAACTTTAGCATATTTTATAACATATTTAAGAAACATTACATTCTATGACAAAGTTAATTTAAAGAAATTAAGATAATAGTTAACTATCACACATAGATATAGCCACACACATTTATTTTGAGGAAAAAAAAAAAGCGTGTGTTCTAAAAGTGTTTGACCTTTGGTATGATGGGGGTGGGGGATTCTATGTTTCCATGTATGATCATAATTTCTTACATTTAGAAGTTAGATTTAGAATAAATGATGATAATCTAATGATTTTGTGAAAATAGAACTTGAATTTCTTCAATTCTCATATGAAACTTGCAAAATGTTTATGTTAAATTTCCTGGAGTTTAAGATTTTTTCTAAAAATGTGTATGTACACAGGCATATGCTGTATTTTATATATTGAAACACATGAAGGACATTTTTTTGAAAATAAAGTATATTATATAAAAATTATCTTGAGTCCAGTATGACTTAAGACAGGCTCTCACAAATCATTTAAAATGTGTCTTGAACATGAGCAAGCAAAAACTATCCATTTTGATAAAATTCTTGACAAATTGGCAGAAATTAATTTTCTTAAACAGAAACTTAAGTATTACTACTTATCACTGTGACAAATTGATAGTTAAGTATAATATTTTTTTAAAAATATAGATTTGTGGAACTAAAATATTAATCCATTATTTGATGGTACTATTTATTTTATAAGAATTTAATTAAAATATTTTATTTTTATTGACATCATAGCTATAAAATATAGGTTTAACATGTTTCTTTTCTGTTCATTATTGCTCATTTCATTGTATGCTTATAACTAAATACTTTTATTCTATAGGGGCAAAAGTGTTAAACAGTTATTCTTTATAGAAAAATATGCCAGGTACACTACTAAATATATTCAGAGAAAGTATGCATTAAAATATAATTCAGCAACCTTCTTAAAAAGAGCAAATGCCTACATGACTTAACTTTCTAATACATTACAAATCTGGGTACAACAGTAATTTCATTTAAAATATATCTGTAATGGGAAAAGTGAGAGAGTAAAGTATGATCCCCGTAGCAACTCTAACCTAAATTGTTCAGAAATAATTATGTTAATGGTTATGATGTGCTATCACTTTTGTACTTCCAATTAATATTTACATCATTTTTAACACTATACACTGTAAATATTCAACCCCTATGCTTGTTCAGGTAACAATAAAGTGAAAACAGTATGATGAGATAAAGAAAAAAGCATATTTAACAAGCAAATATAAAGATTTCTGGAATATTTTATTATTTTATGAGATTTGATTGACAGGTAAGCTTATATAGTTAACTTTGAATGTTTATGTTCAAAGGAACACACTTATTATAGGAGTTATTTTCAAGTGGACAAAGCCAGAGAGCATACTGCTTGAAACTATTTTCAAAAAGACAACTCAGAACTTGATTTCAAGTAAGTATAAGCAAAATATATATACTATCTAAAATATAACATGAAAATTAGTATTTTGATATGGAAGTTTGCTATGAGATAATGTATAAAAATAAAGTAGAGATACATTTGAGTGCCTTTCTTTTTTCAAGGATTCACACACTTATCCAGTATTCAAAAATTTAAATATTTCATTTCTTTTCATTGTAATGTACTTTATTGAGGCCATTTAGTCATGTATGTGATATTAGATTTGATTGCAGTTAAATATTGATGATCTTTGTTGCAAGAAGTTAGAAAAAACATCTTTATCCATTCTCAACCATGCCACCAATGCCAGAAAACAAACTTCTATATTCCAATAGATAAAGTAATAAAACTCCTATTTTTGGAAATTGTTGTTTTTATATGTATTTATTTTTATACTTTGAGAAATGAAAAATAATAACTGGAATTTGCTTTAAATACAGTCTGAAAGACATAAGTCTGATGATGGTAACTACCTATATGAAATGTTTTTTCAAAAGTGCTAATAAACATTTTTCAGCAAATATTAAACTTTCTCCATAGCACTCATTGCAACAGACTGAATATTGACACACAAAGCAGATATTATTTCAAGTCTCAAGAATCTGCAGTTTAGTGAAATATACAATTTAAAATGCATCATCGTCAACTAAAACAAGAAAGAAAAGAGCAACCTAAGTCTGATCATAGGTCTTAATGGCTGTGATTATAAGAGAGAAATGTTTTTAATACTTTACATTATTAAATTTGCATTCAAAATAAATATTTATATCCTTCAATTGGATGAGCATGTTAATCTTGAAAAAGTGAAATTGATTAGAGGAACTATATCTGTGCATTAAATAAAAGAAAGAGGAAAGATACCAGTTATTCTTCTAGAAAACAATTTTAAGGTTTATGTGGTAGATAGCAATAGCTTATTGGGGTTGTATTTCAAAGATAATAATGATTTGGAAAGTTAAGACTAACTGATATTTCAACTATACTGCATAAAAAGTCACTCGCAGTCCATTTTTCTATGCACAGAATAAGATTTAATGTAACAGCTCTTGTGTTTATGGTTTGTTAAGTATAAGTAGGAAATATTTGAAACTGGGCAGCATTTGCTAATAAAAATTAGGGTAGATAAGCTAACTATAAAAGAAATTCAGTCAAAATATTGGGTCTTTATAGAAGCTTTGCATAAGTTGGATTCTAAGATCTGATATTAAAATTTTTGGATTTGAATGTCATTTCAGGTTAGAAGATATATAATTACCAAATATATTCCAGGCACACATTTTCTTGAAAACCAGACTATAAGATGAATTTAATGTACCTCACACTACAGTTCTTGATTTATGAGTGGTTGCTAAAAAGCTTTTTCCCCTTAGGGAAAATTATTCCAAGCTCTGAAAGTTTCATGTCTATTTTGCAATTAGTTCATTTTCATTTGAATCTTTTTTAACTTGGCCCCTTTGTCACACAATAATCAGGAAATGTAAACAATAAATAAGTAGCCTAGTTTTCTGACAATAAAAGGATAAAATGTGATATTTCTAATCCATCTGTAAGTAAGTGCTTCTAAATATGCTATGATAAATAGAATGTGAAAATAAATATGAGTGTTCTCTATAAAGATTTCTGGAATACTTTATTATATTATGAAATTTGATTGACAGGTAAGCTTATATAGTTAACTTTGAATGTTTATGTTCAGAGGAACATACTTACTATAGGAGCTATTTTCAAGTGGACAAAACCAGAGAGCATACTGCCTGAAACTATTTTCAAAATATATGTATAAATTATTAAAAAGTTTGAATGGGAGACTTATGTCATATACCATTTCATTTGGACCAGTCTCCTGATAGACCATGCTGTTTATTATGGTTCCATTGATAATAAAAACCTTTTCGTCTTTGTGTTTCTCTTCTATAGACTCTCCTAGACATAGCTGTTCCTGCCTGTGACATACAAGGGAAGTGCAGTTTATTTATGAAACCATTTGTAGAATGAGTAGTCTCTAAAAAAATAACAGCTACAAATCCATGTTATGGTCATTTCCCTTTCTCTAGCTTCTGACTATTTTTCTGTGTAGTTTTTCACCTCTTAAAGATGTGTGTAAATAGAAACTGTTTTGTAGAGGATACATATTTAATATTTTGTTACTGCTGCTGTTTGTTTTGGTGTTTACTCAACTTTGTTTACCATCTTTTCTGGTAAGAAGCCCCTATTCATAGAGGAAAGGTTTACTTTCCAATAAATGTGTTTATGGGGTTGCTGATTCTCTAACCACCGATGTCAGATGAATCTGCATGTTGTGTGAAAAAAGAGTACTATTTCTCTCTGGGATCATTCAGTCGGAAATATAGGTAAGCTTAAAGTTCTCAGCATCCTTCTTATCACAATATGCTGAATACATAGTCAACTAAGAGAATGAGAGAACCTAGCAATGATAGAGCGAGAGAGAAGAGGGAGGAGGGAAATGCGAGAGGTCATAATTAACTCTGAAGTTTCTGTGTAGCTTAACCTAATCTAAGTTGAGTTTGAGTTTCTGGTTTCTGTTACTTCAAACAACAAAAATCTTAAAAAACAGCTTAACAAAGCTAATGAATGTACCCTATGTATCTAATGTTTATTTCTATATGTCCTTGCCTTCATGAGCTGTCATTTTTTTTATTCAATCAAGTTTATGTTTTTCTTCTTAAATCATGGCACACAGCCTCTAATTTATACCGATTCTCACGTGATAAAAACACCAAACATGTGACTTCAAGTATGGTATGATTTAAATCAGCACTTGTTTTTCAGAATAAGCTATCTTTACTTTTAAAATTGGATTCTTAGATATAACAACTGTTATTTAGTCCTTGCCTGTTTCCTCACTAACTGCATGTCTTTTATAGAACAAATCACATTGTGCTGTGTGCCCAATTTAATATAACAATCAATATTAAATATCTTCTATCAAATAAACTAAATATGCATACATACACACATGTGTACATATATCTGTTTATAATACAAAAATAGTCGGAAATATTCTCTTACAATGAATGCCTAATAATACAAAAAGGTGTATATACTTAATATAAGTAGTCTGTTTAATTTTATTTTAAATTGCCTTTTCACTTGATTATAAGTGTGCTCTTGACCTCAAAAGCAGAATCAATTTCTTCTTCCTTTATACTGATGTGCTAGTTCTTTGAGCTATTAAGCATTATGGTTCTTTCCTCTCTCTGTGTTGTAATACTTGCTTTAGTCAAGGAAATGCAAAATATATGATACACTATTTCTGTGCATTTTAAGAGTTTGCCCTCTGACATAATAATCAGTCTACATGTTAGGACCTTTGATAACAAACTGAGTAGAACTCAACATAAAGTTAGCTGCCTGGAATTAGCTCCTCTGCTGCTGCTTCCCAACTGTGTGACTTTGGGTACTTATATCATCTTTTTTGCCCCTGAGTTTTCAGTACCATAAAATGGGAATACACACACACATGCGCATATAGATGAGAGTATGCTTCTCGGGGTATTTGTGGAAGTTAGTAAATATAAATAATTTATAAAATACTTGAACAAAGCACTCAAACTTTTATATAGAAGCGTATATAAACATGCACACATAAATGAATTCCTCATGTTAAAATATAGTATTATTAGGGATAATTGAGTATAAATTATGTCAAATGTTATACTAATGAATTATAATTTCAAATGATTTTTTTTAAACTTGATTGATTTCTATTCAATAGCAGCAAAGAAGTCTTTTAACTTTCTTCTGAATTTGTGAACTAGAGCATACTCCATTCTAACCTCAATATCAGACATCAAATAAATATAAAAGAATCATTATATTATTAGCAGAGCTAAAAGTTTATTACCTCATATACTTTGAAACAATGTAATCCACTTTATCATAAAAATGGTAATTTCTTATTTTATGTGTTTACAAAGTTTAATTATTTCTTTTTTGCATTGCTATATGCTTTGAAGGATTTTGAATCTGTACCACAGTCTGTGTTTATTTCATACTACATCTACCAGGAGATTCCTAGTGGGCTGTACCACCATCTGTTAACTCCTCCCTTACCTGATCCCTTCACCCCCATACCCTCCCAGTAGCCATAGTCTTTTGTCCTATGAATTTTATTATTGTTTGTCTAATCATTTGTTTTGATTCTTTATATTCCTCATATGAATGAAACCATTCTGTACGTCCCTTTCTCTTGCTGGCCTATTTCACTCAACATAATCCCTTCTAGTTCCATCCAGGTTGTTGCTAAAGGCACAATTTATCTTTTTAAACAGATGCACAGAATTCCATTGAGTAGATACACAAGTTTTTTTAGCAATCTGTTAAACCAGCAATCCCAATTCTATGCACATACCCAGAGAATACAAAAACACTAATTAGAAAACGGTATACCCACCCGTGTTCTTAGAAATACAATTCATAATAGTCAAGACATAGAAACAACATAATTGCTTATCAACATATTTTATTATGTATTTTAGTTTATAATCATATTTTTACATTCACTTATATTCATAAGTGAAATTCCAAACTAAATTCCTTGATTCTTTGGGAGAAAATCAAGGAATTACAAGGTAATTCAGATGAATACATAACCTGTAACCTTTTACTTTTTTGGTAGTGTTTTTATTTTGCATTGAATAAAACATTTTAGACAGTAAATTCTTTAGGAAAAGAGCCTGTACTTATCAAAGGAATGTAGTATTAGGAGAAGATTTTCTATAGTTGTTTTTATTTCTATACATTTTGCAAGCAAACACATGGATGTCTTTTTCAAGAATTTTTGTTAAAGTAAGCCATCTTAGAAGATATAACAACTGCCTTTGAAGCAAAAGGCAGGCATACCAATTGCCCATCATATATGATTCCATTTTCTTAAACTGAAGGTTCATCTCCTGTAATGCAATCTAGGGCATGTTCAAGTATTCTCTGACTTTTCTTGAATAATCCAGTGGGAATTGGAGATTAGGGAACTGGGATAAAAATAAATATTGCTACTTTGGATCATGCTATTACTGTAATAAACTCTCCTTTACCTGTCAGGAGTCTTGTATCTTCCGTCAACATTCATGAAACGGAGGCAGGCAAGTAGAGAAAAATCTTAGTTGCTTGACTTGTAAGCAAATGACAAATCTTTATATTTGCTTAATGGCTGTAGAAAATATTTTGTTAGCACAATGATCTATTATTTAAGGCAGTTATGAACTAGCAAATATATATATTTTGTTTAGTTTTGTTTCAGTTTGTGTTTTATAGTATAGTGTGAATATAAATATTTTCATTAGAAAAAGGTAAAGCTGCCATGGATAAGAGACTTGATCAATGTTATGTGAGGAATATAGAATCTGAAGTCTGCCTCCAGATTTCTCCAGATCATGAAGTATATACAAATCTGCCAATCATACAAAATATACTTTTATCACTGATATGATCACTGTACTTCAACAATACCTGATATGTTAAGAAAAAATAAGGAAGGGAAAATGTCACTCAATATTTATATCAAAAGCATGAGAATGTACCTATTCTCCATTAGCATTTATAAGGAAGGTACTTTGATAAAAGATGATTTAAGTCCTCTTTGAGGTGATCTTTCTCGACATTATAGATAATAAAGCACTTTGTTTGCAAATACTACACACTGAAAATTATGTTACTGGCTACATTACAAAATCCAATTAGTAACTTTATTCTCTTCTGGACACCATTAGTTACTATTGAATGAGTTCTCCTCTGTGTTGATGTCTTCAAAAACATGCTTTTTGAATGCATGTTGAAACAGTTAATTAAGGTGTGCTACTTATGAACATGTAGCTGGAACTCTTTTCTATATAAAACTAGATAAAATTACCAAGATAACAAACAATTTGATTATAAAAATGATTTCCTCATGCAGGCATATTAAATTTTATGTTTCTGATAAAGATTTCAAATACTTTTCTTTTTCTGATTTTGACACACAATATATGTTCTAGTGAACTATTTTGAAGCTTGAGCTCTCTGTTATTTAACCTTAATCGAATTACTAATACAATGTTTCTCAAGTACCTAGTTTGGGGTGTTGCTTAGAGTTGGCAGTCCTTGCTTAACTGGAAAATAATATGACTTTAAAAGATCAATAGACGAAGAGTAGCAAAGCAATTATTGTGATTTTAATATTAGCTACATTAATGTATTCAATTTTAAGTTTGTGACTATGAGATGATCCTAACAGCAATCTCCTCACTTTGTAAGTTTCGCTGTTTTTTTTTTTTTTTTGGTTATGAAAAATATTCCTTTATAGCAAATAGAGCATTACCAAACTAGAACCAGTACTATCTACCCTGAAATAAGTGGACATATATCTAATGCCTTATACTCTTTATTGGGACAAATTATTCCATCTGCATTCTAGACCTTAACCCTTCTCATCTGTTTCTACATGCAGTGACTGACCTTCCTGCATCTGGCTATTGGTGACTAATTTTCCTTAGGTTATGTTTGTTTGGGTAAACTATGTTCATTCTCAAATAATTTTAGTAAGTCTGTATTGTTTTTGAAGCAGATTTTTCAAATCTAAGTAAGGCATCAATCTCTAGCTGTATCCCAAACACTCTTAAGCATGAGAGTTTCAATAAGGAGTTTAGGTAAATTCTGATTTCATAGTCTCAATCAAAGGTAAGAAGAGTGGGAACAAGGTTTCAGAACAAGTTTTAGCAGAACCTGTTATGAAAGTATATTAATGGTGAAAAATAGACCTCCCCAAATTTTGAGATAGGCTTTTCCCCACCAAAAAGAGCAGTCTTTTCCCAATATGTATCACCTTGGCATGTGAAACTAAGATTGATCAACACCCAGCAGACTTCAAGAGAAACTTCAAGGGTATAGGAAGAGTTAATAGCCATCCCCTTAAAGAATAAAGTTACCAAGTCACAAGGTTGCCCAGAAATAAGCATGACCTTTTCTTTTAGAGAAACCCATTAACACCAAAATCTTAGCTTGCTTTTCTTACTTTTGCTTTTTGAGTTTATTTTAAAATTTGTAATTTTTAAGTTAAGCTTCCTCCATTTAATACTTCATTAACCAGTTTGTTTGCCTAATCATGAAATTAAATCTCCTGACATATTTTTGGATATAGAATCTGTCCACCACATTGCTCATTCAAAAAATTTTAACATAAGGGATGCAGGCCAGTTCATGCAGTCATTTCTAGGTCTTATTAATGCACAATGATTTAGCACTTGAATTAAAGTTATTTTTACTAGAGAGTTAGTTTTCTTTGATTGTTTTGTGCTTATTTTCAATTGCTGTCATTTAGTGCTTTATTATTATTATATCCTAATTCAATAAGGAGATATTCAGGAATACTTTAGAACACCAAATCAAGCATTATCATAGTCCTAAATTATGTTTTGAAATGATTCCAAATGGTGGTATTCATCTAAGAATAAACCAAGCATCACAGTAAAAGAAGTGTAAAATAGCCATATACACACTCCTAATACTAGTCCATTTTTCAGTTTACTAAGAACTCCATTAATGAAGAAGCATCAGGTTCTTTAGTTTTTAGTTTAAATTAATTAATGGAATAGACTTATACTTACATAAAATGGCAAAATTCAAGAAGACTGAAATAAAAACACATCTGTGACTATCTATGCATTAAAAATAATATCAAATATCAGCCAATGAACAAATGACTAAGTAAGGGGTATAAAGTGTTCTTCAGTAGCAATCAACTGAGGATATGAGTAAGGTATTTAGAAAATTACAAGTAGATATTTTTTCTTAACAGATAACCACAACCAGCACCATACTAATAAATGAATTATTCCAAGCTAACACCATCTTTGAAAGGTTTTCACCTAGACCACATTAACTAATTTTGTCTTGAGAGTTTCTTAAACATTTTGGGTTAAAGCTAATGTTTTTAGGTTAATTATCAACCATTTTTGTTATAGAACAAGCTTATATTTATATATTTAATAATAGTTTTCTTAATTACCTTATAAAATGATTTGGGAAGTGTTTTTCCTTTTCCAATAAAAGGGATTCTTGCTAATATTTTTCTTGAAATATTTGGAATAATTTAACTATAAAGTCATGTGAGTCTGAAGTACATTTTTGTTTTGTAACAGCTATTAAATACAAATCTAATTTAACTAATAAATACTATTTTTATAATCTAATTCTCAAGTAATACTTACTGATTTGAATTTTTCAAGGACTTTGACTATTTTATTAAAATTGCCAAATTTATGAAATAAAGTAAATCATGTCTTTCATAATTGGTATAAATATTTTTGTTTTTTTCTATGATTTTTCTTTATCAGTTTTACTAGAGGTCTGATGATTTTATATATCTTCCTAAAATAATCTACTTTATATCTTTAATTGATGATTTTTCTTTTTCATTTTTTCTTCTATTAATGATTTTTTAATGATATACCTTTATTTCATTAGTGGCCTATTAGCTGTTCTTCTTTTGTTTTTTGTTATTATTTCGTCATTGCTTTAGGATTTCTAGTATACCAATTTATCAATATTTACCCTCAAGTACTATTAAACCACTTCATAAGAAGTTATAACAATATTTAGAGATTATGTACTTTATATTTAATTTTTATTTTTATAGATATATAATACGGTAGTGAAAAGTAATGAATTATTATGTACATAGCTATGCTTGGATATCAAAAGCAAACCTCAAAGAGAAAATAAATTGAAAGAGAAGAAGCATAATCCTATTCATACATGATGTTTTGAAATAGGTAAACAAACAATATATACTTAAAATATAAACACACACACAATAAAACTGTTGAAAGTAGCCCAAAACATGAGTGATAATTTAGGGTAATGGCTAACTTCAGGAACAAAAGACCAGAGAACTGGAGATATTCAAAAGGGGCATAAAAGAATTTTAAGATCTCAAAGATCTATTTGAAATTGAATGGTGAACACATGTATAAATACTTTATGAATATTACTTAAATGACATGAAAGTGTTATATATAAACACACTATATATACATACATCTATATATCTTTTTACAGTTAATTTCTTGCAAAGAAATTCACATACCAATATATTTCTGGACACAAAATCTGTAATAATCTTTGGATAGTCATGCTACCTTTCTGGAAAAACTTCCTTTGGAAAAATTAAATTACATTGTTCTCCCATATAAATTCTATATAAATGTATTTTTTTTATCTTCTGTGTCCAACCCTTTCCAGAATTCTCAGTCTTGTATTACAGCTTTCCATTCACTAGCATAATCGAACATACAGTAGATGTTTTATAAAAAACATATACACAAAGAGAGAACTTTTATCTGGTAATATGAAACAACAAAAGAGATATTTCCTTTTTCATGTTTGACATGGCCCTAAACAATTTTATAAGTCCTATATATCTAAGAATAATCAGATATAGAAAAATTAAGGAATGAATACATGAATAACCTGTTCAAATCTGAATATAGAATATGATTAACTCTAGTTATTTTAGTAGGTATCAGATAGTGTTAAAGTACCAGATACTGTTTCTGATCCCTGGTTTCATTTAATAGTCTAAAGTCCTTAATGGAGATGACATTTTTCACACATTCATATGAGGAAGCTAAGTGGCATAAAGATTAAGTAATGTCACCAAGGTGCCACATGTGATGCATATGAAGTTGAGTTTTAGACTCAGTTGTGTCCATTTCCAATGTCTGGGCTCTTTACAATCATCATATTTGGAGACTTGAATATTCAAGTCCTAGGTAACCTTCATATGTGACGTGATTTTTTCATTTAAAAACAGCTTCTTTTTCCTCATCAATAAATATATTTAATATCTACTTCTGATCTCCCTCACAGTGGTCCAGTTAGACACAGGTTAGCCAATAAACATAAATTTCTTACAAACTCTTCTATGTAAATCCCATTATTACTTTACTTTAAAAAAAAAACTGCATTGTAGTTCTAAAATTAATATGTGACCTATAGCTGGTACTTTACTATCATTGATGATACCACAAAAGAAACGAGAATGTTTTCATTTTTATAGGTAAAATATGGCAAAATAGTCTCAATCTTTACATCATTTTACATCATTTTAACATATTTCATATTTCTGGGAAGGCAAAAAGAGTTTAACTCTTTGAGATTTCTTAAAAGATAAACCAAGTGTCTGTGCATTCCATTCATTACCTCACACGACATGGCAGAAGGGGACAAATGAGGTAGACACAGCTGGTTTTCTAGCTTGCATACAGGCAGTGGTTTAGAGTATCATTGCTCTGTGTAAATCCCAAGTTCTTTTGCTAACGTGAGCTGGAGAGACTTGCCACAAGCGGTGGTCAGGACTAACGTGCACCTGCACTACTAACCTGGTTTTCTGTCTCAATTAGCTTTGTCTCTTTTATGGTTCAGCAATTAAGCAAATTGTTATAAGTAACTAAAAAATAGAAGCCAAGAAGCCCATTTCCACAGCTGGCAGTCTGACACATTAGATATTTAATTGCTAAAATGCTCTGTCAGGGGCCAAGTTCTTTATTATCCTTTGCCGAACGAAAAAAATAAAATATGAGTAGGTGGGTAGAAGTGGTACTTTGGGCACTAATAATTATTTCATGATTGATTTTCCACAAAACAATATATTCTTTATAGTGACTGTAGCTTGGAAATGGATTAGGATAACTAATCTTTTTAAGCAGGGATGAATCTTTAAACCAGTGATACTTGCTGCCACAAAAGTGTTTAAATCCTAAGATTAGTTCAAAGACTCATCAGATAAAGAAACAGGAATTGCATTCTATTCACTGCTAAGCCACTGGAAAACAGAGCATCTTTCTATGAACTTTCCCCCTCTGCTATGTATGAAAATCTTCTCATGCTATCTTTTTTCTTTTTCCTTAACAAAGGACCATCCTTGGGACACAAAAATGCCCATTTCTATACTAAATGTTACAGATTCTTCCCAAACTGAGATGCTGCTCCTGCACCATTAAACTTTTATTGTCAGTTTTCAAAGCTTTAAACCTATTGAAAGGTTCATCTCTTTTAAGAATTTGCAAAGAAGTATAATGAAAAATAGGATGGTTTACTATATGGACAAGAATAGGTACCATTTATTTCTTTACTAGACTGATTTTTTTTTTCCAGAGGACTTCAGTTTTTTTAATAGTTTATTATTAAAGTAATACATCTTTAGTTTAGAAAATTGGAAAATACATAATTGAAAAAGTAAAAAAAAAGTATTCCCACATGGGTATATTGGACTACTTCTCAGCAAACTTTTACTCTGTCCAACTGAGTTTGGGGCTTGGTCATGGATTTCCTTTGGTCTCTGGAACATGCTTAGAAGTACCAGTCAGCACCCTATGGGGGAGTGGCAAGTTGGTCTACTACCTGCTGCTGAACACAGCTCACTTCTATCCCAAGGACCCAGTTCATGTCCCAGGGCTGGGGTGGGAACAACCAAATGAACGACTCAATAAAATAAATGAAAATACCGTCTTCCTCCTCTCTCCTCCTGCCTGCCTCCTCACTTTCATTCCTACCTGCACTTTCCCATCAATAAGTACATAAATAATCACTTCAGAGTGGAGTGAGGACTTTCAGAGGCTTACTCTCGTATTTCTGATGTCCTCCATGGCCCGGACACACCTCATACCAATCCTGTCCTTGCACTCTGGATTCCAGAATGAGAGCATAAAAATCCATCCTGTACAACACTCTGGATCCAATCCAAGCTAGAGCTAATCAAGTTTCAGGGGGCATATTTTTTAAGATTAAAGTAAATGTCTCTTATTAAAAATCTGTGAGAAACTTAGGTGGACTGTTACATAGCAAAAGTTGTTAGTCACTTTTCAGTGGAAACCTAAGACATGTGTACATGCACATACATATACATATAATCTGGCATATTTCCTTCCAGTATCCATCATTTCCTTGTATTTCTCCTCTTGTACACACACACACACACACACACACACACACACACACACTATACATATATATCTTAAAAGGTATATGTAGGTCATATAAATTGTGTGTGTCTGCTCATACATATATAGCAAACCACACACAGAGATTTAAAATAGATCAACATTGGGTGAAAGTCCCTAGTTTCGGGCTTTTATGATTTTACTGCGATTAGTTCCCTATCTTCAATCTTAGGCAAAAGATGAATGTTTCCATTCTATTTCTTAGATGTTTTACTTTAAAAAATTTCATTTTTATTACTTAACAGATCTTTGATAGAAACTATCCAAAGTGAGTGAATATTTTTTGTTTATAGTCATTCATGAACACCCAGCACATACACAGACAAAATACTCAACTTGACCAATGTTAGGTATTTAAGATATTTTTGCTACTCTTGCTTATAAATTTAAAAACATTCTCATTATACTATCTGATTCAGTTGTGGATGATTTTTTTACTATTTTATCCTAATTATTCATGACATACATTTTATAATTTGAAAATGTATGTCATAAGCTCAACTGTTTAATTTTAAAAGATTTTAGTAGAGAAGAAAATGTTTTGAAGCAATAGCAGAGTTAAACTTTCCCCACAATGATTTTAAATTAAAGCATATGCACAGCAAACATAATCCATTTCACAGAATCTTATCTCAACGGCATTTGGGTCATATGTTCTTTCCTATTTAATGTATAAGTCTGATTACCTACCCTCATTTGACTTCAAAAGAAGTGCATACATAAAATTAGCCATATCTGAAAACAAGTTTACAATATTAGTGAACTAATGATATGGAACATATAAAGGATGATACTAATATCATCTACATGATTGTGTGGAAATAAATGCTGTATTATAGTGTGGTCAAGGAATGCTTCCTGAAGAAGACAGAATATGAAGGTAAAGGAATATAGGATAGGAACTTATTTATAAGATACAAAATGAAAATTGGACTCTATATAATAAAAGTGTAATTGTGCATTTATAGTCTGAATGTCTAAAGGAGAGTCAGATGGGATGAAGAAACAGAGGATCTGTGAGTGACAGCCCCTGAACTAGATACTGAAGACTTCTTTATACCTGGTGACTAAGCCATTTATATATTCATTTTCTACAAATTTAGTAATATATTAATGAATACAAGTGATGAAATTTCTTAGATGTGTTTAAATTTGATGATGAAATATTCCATGCACATACACTGACAGATAATACTGTCACTTTAAAAAGGACCTCTGAATAGCCTTGTCAAATGCAGTGTTGAGCTTACACGGGCGCGCCCTGGTGGAGTAGCGACTGAGTGCAATCCACACATCAGTCAAGGTCCCAGGCTTGCATTCCGAGGCCAGTGGACATGACCAAGATGAACAATGAAATAAAAAAAAAACAAATAAGTAATGCATCTTCCTCCTACTCTTCCTTCCTGCCTCTGCCTGCCTTCATTCCTGCCTACACCTTTCCTTTAAAAAAGTTTACCCTCAAACCATAATTCAATATTTTAATCTCTTCCATTCACTTCTAAAAATTCATACTGTATTTTACATGTTGTTTTGTTCTTTGTGACATCAATAACATTGATGTATTTTGATATGTAGCAGTAAAATGGCAAATTTTAAGTCATATTCCATTATAAAAACATGGTATTCCCTTTCATTGCATGGAAAACTACACAAAACACCGTAATAAACAATATCTTGCCTATTTCTGCAAAAAGATGACATTAAAGTTAAAATGCTACACTGCATGGAAAACAAAAGGAAATGTTACTCCTTTGTATCTTTATCCAAAGCACTTGTCGTAGAAAGGTGGGTATTGATCATAACAGGAATGAAATCACTCCCAAACACACAATTTAAGTAAACCAAAGAGCAAGTGTTATTAACACTTAAAGGTGTCAAATGTGTTTCAAGAATAAAGAATATCTTGTATAGAATATTTTCTGTATCAGGTTGTAGATTTATTAGTCATCCTCCAATACCTTGAGACCAATTCAATTTGTCAGAGCTCAATATCATTGCCATTTCCCACAGAATCTTGGGTTTTAAATCAAGGCCAATGTTGCAACTAACCTTGGAGGGAAAACAAAATTTATAGTACTGCTTAAGACCCATGTCTCAAAGGGATTTAAATCATTTGAATAATCCATTCTTACTTCTTTTTTCCCCAGAGGTGTGAAATGAGGACAGGTACAAGTATGTTTAAAATTTTAAGTAGTGATAGTATATGAGCAGCAAGAGCACTCAATAGAATCAGTTATATTTTATGCTTATTAAATTTGGGTTTTAAATAAAGAAAAAAATGCACATATAAGTTACTTATGTGACTGCTGAAGGAGTTGTTTAAATTTATTTACTTTCTCAAAGTTACTAGAAGACTGTCATTCAAGGACTGTCTTAAAAACAAATCACCATAGGTACACATGAGGAGACCAAAGGGATCTGAAGTCCCTGGGAGGGTAAATTACAAATCTTGTTATTGTGAAACTCTTGATACATTGAAGATGTGTTATTTCCTGTATGTATTTTCTGCCCTGAAAGAATTTTGGTCTTAAGGTTTGGTTGCAGATACTAAAAAAATTAGGTAGAATAGGGCATTAACTTCCTTATAGAGAAAATGAAATTATACATTTGTCTTAGTTATCTAGTTTGTTTAAATTACTTATTGTAAGTTTCAATTTTATATTTTACTATGTACTTGTGGGAATTCAAACATATTTCTTAATATATGGTAAGCAATTGGTTAGGCTTAGAGTGTTCATTGCCCAGCTTAATAAAATGTCCCTTCCTATTTTCTCTCTCTACGTCCTTAACTCATTTACTTTTATTTTCTCCTGTCCTCCCCGCCCCACCCTGTTGGCATACTATATTACTTAACTCAGGCTGCCTAATAAGTTAAACAACACCAGGTGACTAAATAAAAGAAATACATTTTCTCACAGTTCTGGAGTTCTGGTGAGAACCCTCTTCTGACCTGCAGACACCTGCTGGCAGAGCTGTGTCCTCACATGGTAGAGAAAGAGCCCTTCCTCTTCTGATAAGGCACCAGTTCTGTCTGACTAGGGCTCCTCCTTTATGAACTCATTTAACTTTAATAACTTCCTAAGGATCCTGGCCTGGGATGAGGGTGAGGTGGTGTTTCAGCATATGAATTTTGGAAGGATACAAGTTAGTCCACAACCCATACCTTAACAGATATTAACAAATTTTGCTACCAAATCTTCTTTAGAACCAAAGATTAAGACTGAATTCCTTCAAAATTTGAGCACTCTTACATCCTGTGTACTTTTTCTGCAAAATAATATTATTCAAGGTATCTGCCATCTTTTTTTTCCTTTCATGTAAAATCCTATTGCTCCTCACATTAACAAGTGTAGTCTCATTTTGTTAACTATTTGTTCCATGCAGTCTGTAGAAGTGAAATTCTGAGACTTCCAAGGCTAAAATCAAAGCATTGGCAAAGTTGTGGTTTTGTATTTTTTTTTCGTTTCTTTGTTTTTATCCCTGAAGATTCTATAGGACAATTTATTTTCTTGATTTCTCCAGTTTCTGGAGATCACTTATATTTCCTTGACAAGTGATCCTCTTCTTTCATCTTTAAAACCAATAACGGGGTTTGATTCTTTCTCACATCACTTCACTTCATATTGACTTTTGCCTTTCTCTTCTACTTTTAAGAACTGTTGTCATTACTTTGTTCTTCTGTGAGATAATCTAGGGAAATGTCATTACTTAAAGCCAGCTGATTGTCAACCTTAGATCCATCTACTATCTTGATACCTTCTCCCATGTGATAGACAACACACAGTCTACAAGGACATGTTTGGGAGGCGACTTTTCTGCCTGCCACACTACCCAAGATCCACCTGACAGCATAAACTGCTAAAACATCAGTCCAAAAGAGGGAAAGGAAATAGCAGTTTTTAGTGTGAGCTTTTACAGATGAGACAAGAAGTCATGTGAAAGGTACCAATTTCAAATTAAAAATTCTGACATCTGCTGCTGGCCTAGAGGAGGGTGAACAAATGACAACATTAGATTAATCTGCTTCCTGAAACACTTTAGCAGTCCAGGTTTTAGTATCTGATACTTGACTTCAAACAAAAAAGCTTTGAAATATGTCCTAAAAATTTAGATGGCGTAAGCTTCCAAGTAATCTGAGAATGACTGAGTATATGATGATTATAAATAATGAATATGCCTTAATCTTAATCTTTAATAATCTTTAGAATATAGCTTTAGGTTTTATAAGATCAAAAAATAGAAAGTTGTATAAAATGTGGGTTAGGGCAATCACTATTCCTGATATTTTAAATGTCATTAAAATATATTATCCTCAATGATAATGCTAAAAATACATCAGGGATATGCCCTGTGGAGTAGTGACTACGTCAATCGCCTCTGAAGCACACAGGCCACATACCCCTAGTTTCCATTCTGGCTCCGGGAGGAAACAGCCAATGTGAACACTAAGTGAAAAATAAATGTTCCTCTCACTGCCTGCCTGCTTGCTCACCTTCATTCTTGCCTGTACCTTTCCTTAGGAAAAAAAAAAAAAATTAGATATCTCTTGAGGTTGAACAACATGCCTGATTCATCTCAAAGTCACCTACATTCAATAGTCACTTATATAGAGTAGAAAGTAAAAACAACTATCACATTCTCAACAATTTCCTAAGGTTTCATGATGCAATTAATTTTTATGTATAACATTTCAATTTTACCATATTTGCAATGGAAAACTTTCAGTCAAGATCCCATTCGAATATATCAGTATATATGAAGTTAGGTTTCCCCCTGCGCATGTCTGCACGCGCACGCACACACACACACACACACACTCACACACTCACAGAGGACATAATGTTTAAACTTAGAGAGGGTATCTTTTCTTAATTTATGAACATCTTCATAAAAGTGGAACTTGGTTACTTCTGCTATGCTTTCCTTATTTGACTTCCAGTACATCACAGAATTCTAGGTTTTCTTGAACTTAAATGAATTCTTCTATGACATTTCCCCATCTCCTACAAAAAACATAGTTTTTGGAGGTTTCCTGTAGGTACGTGGCTGTCCTATAGTTTGTGTTCCCTCTTCTTCTCATATGCTATTATCTATAACGGACACAAGCATGTAGGCAGAAACAAAACCAGCAGCTGGCTCTCTGAGAATTGCAATTACCGGAGAGCTCGGTAATGCATACATATATCTGAGCCCTACCCGATTTTACCAAACACGCTTGACTCCTGGGTGTCATATTATGTTAAAAGTACCTTGGAGAAAAAAAGATATAATGACTATAATTACATCTATTTTTCATAAATATCTAGAAAATTTCACTTTGCTAAAAATGAAAATGCCCTCTGCACATCTACTTTCCCACCCTTAAGAACACATCTGCACTTGTGATGACAACTGTTACATCAATCATGGAAACTGCATTTGCTTACATCACACATGACTTAGTTTATGAGCTATATAATTATTCCTCTTTCACAGAATGACCATATGTGCATATCTTGTAAGAACACAGCAAACTGCTCTGTACATAGTAGGCATTCATAAAAATATATTGACTCAATAAATAAAATAAGGAAGATATTAAGTCTAATTTCTTTACATTGAAAAGGACAAGTCACTCATGTAACCAAATTTAAAAATAATGCAATCCTCCAAGATCTACCACTTGTTAACAACATGATTCTAGATAATAATTTACCATACTCACATGATACCTTATTTACTGATGATATGAATATAAGTAAATCATGCATCCCTATCACCTAACTGAACAAAAGGGGAGAATTCAACCCACATTTAAACAGCAATAGACAGTACCATCATCAACAATAAAATAGATTTTTGCAAAATTACTTTGAAAAGGAGACTAGAGAATGTTTCCTTAAATTGCTCATTTTAAAACCTTGAAAAGATGCTGTTTGTAAGAAATACTCATTCTATTCTATGAGTAAGAAATTACTCATTCTTTATAAGCAACACTAGCTGATACAAGTACAATAAATTATGAGGTTATTGCTCTTCTGAATTTCATAAGTAAGCAATAAACAACACAAAAGAAAAACTGCAATCAAAATATTGCAGTTTAATTAGAACTTAAAATATGTTCTATTAACGTCATGCGGACTACAGGTATGTGACATGTATGCTATTAATTTTGGAGACAGACTGCTTCTATGTCAGAGTTAACAGTATTTTACACAAATATTGAGTACTGAAATAGCCCCTTCTCTTTTTAAATAAGCACTAATTGAGCACAGGCTTTGTAGTCAGCCTGCACAAAAATTGAGACAC
>RJWH01000683.1:559440-576202 GCA_004363575.1 Solenodon paradoxus | reverse complement strand
TATAAAAAACAATTTTCAATCTTTTAAAAATGTTTATCTTCATTTCCTACTTACTTCGAAATGCTTTTGTTATGTCAATCTTCTTTTCCTGTGAATTCTCTCAAAAAATGAACATGTCCATTCTTTCTCCCAAATTTCATAAATTTTCCCTGAAACATCTTTATTCAAGTTTCTTGATAATATACTATACTTGCTAGTTTTCTTTACCCAATTTCCAATTCTACCCTAACCAACCAGTGTCTTAAAAGATTGCTAACTATTAGAAACAAAACTTTTTTCTTTTTTAAATAAAAGTACATTGACAAAACCTCTAAATATCATAAGGACAAATAAATGAAGCTGACACATGAAGAAAATTAGAAATGACTTGAACTTTTATAGTCTCCCCAGTGAAGTCTGCCATTATTGACAGATTTTCCTTTTATCCATATCATTGCTAGGGTTTGATTTGTAAAATTAAAATATTTATATACCAGTACAATGCTGACATTTTTCTATTGTTCTCATAACCTGTCAACTGAAGTCCAAGCTCCTTCAGACTTTGTATAAGCCCCATTATCAGAACCCTGCCTGACATTTCAATAAAATATCTTAACACATGCTCCCATTAGTTGGGTGACAGCAAAATCAAATTCCTAGTTTTCTCTGCCTATATCAGGTGATTTTGCCTGTGTTTTGACTTATAAGTATCTGGACCCCCATTAAGTTCCCCTTCTAACTGGCATAGTCTTTATTTACCATCATCAACAATCTTACTTAGAGACCTATGATGGCTTAATTTCCAGACTCCCCAAATTAATTGCAGTCGTCTCTTGCTAGTCATTCAATTTACTCCTACTATGACATGAAGCATATTATAATTATTTGCTTAACATACGATTCACTGGACTGCAATATAAGCCACCTCTAGGCAAGGAGTGTATTTCTTCTTGCGTACCTTGGATATAAACTGACTGACAAAGAAAATGGTGTCCAAAAATGCTAAACTGAACTAAAAGATACTGCGTTACCCTTTACTAGTAATGTTTAAATTATTTGGCTATTCACTCATATTTGCTATTTAGGGGGTCAAAAACGTTGGAGCCACCATGACATGGCTTGAGTTTCCTGGTTATTGACTATGAATGTGGTCAAGTTGTTTAGATGAGTGTGTCTCTATCACTTCATTTACTGCACAGGATATTGATTTTTGCCCCATTGCATTAGCTTACTGATAACTTTCTTAGTGCATTGCACAGTTACATAGCAGGGGCTCAATAGAAGAGACCTATCCTATCTAACCTTATGCTTGCATTTATAGTCAACTACTAGCATTTCTTTGTAATACTAAAACTCATTTAATACCGAAGGGATTGGAAAATACAGCAACTGATTTTTTTAAAAACTAATAATTCAAAATCAACTGATACTTTTTTTAACTTAAAAAAATCTTCTATGTCGAACAAAGAGAAAACTCAGCATTTCTAAGATCTTTGCAAAGCAAAACATCAGTTTTGTGGGTCAATCAGTCTATTCTATGTGTGCAGGCATTTGTTTCGGAAAAATTCACAGTGGAATAATTACCTATTCATTCCAACTGTCTTGGCTGTAGCTACTACAGAATCAATGTTAGTTAATGTAGCAGATCGAGAGGTTTTTTTTTTGTTTTTGATTTTTTAGTTTTCTTCTAAAACAGCAAAAAAATGAGCAATGGAAGACAAAATCACAAACATACACACAAATACCTAAAGGAAAACACTTTATCTTTTCACAGTAAATATGCAGTAAATGATGCAAAACATAAAATGCATTTTGCACAGTATTTTTCCCAGACACCAAATTTAGAAATAAATCCAAGCTATGACTAGGACTATGAATTTAGCTGGATTTTAATGCTAGAATAAGAAACTCACAGTCTGGGAAAATTTCCAACTTTAGCAAACATAACTAAGTAGCTTTCTATTCTTTCCTAGTTTTCATTTCAGAAGACCTTAGAAGCATCCTACTTTCTTCATTCAGCCAGGGAGTCACTGCACTTCTTGAATGAATGATATTAGAGAATCTTGAGAAGTCACAGACAATGGATCACCAGAGATAGGACAGGATGGAGATATTTTCCATGGGAATCTATTATTAATAAAGATGTTATAGCATATAACCATTCATTTAATGTGCAACATAAAATAAAAAGTACAGCATTACCTTATACAGTTCACTTTGGCATGATGATATTGTGAGGTCTGTATTGGTGACGGATTTATTAAATGGAAAATAGACGATGAGCTGGTTCATTCTTCTACGCATTTATTAAAAAAATCAGCATTTAGGCAGCATTTAAATTTATCTGTATCAACGTATGATTTATTGATTTCACCAATAGATTATTCGAGTCACTTATTGGTGACAGAATTGCTCAGTTATAATGCTATGGAAACAAATGAGTGCCCCAACATAAAAATAAGTGTCCAAATCCACAAATTTAGTTTGCTTTGCAAAATATCAAGTATGCACATATGTGATAAAAGTAGTAAAATCATAAATAAAAAATAACATTGTTGATGGCCATGAGGCTCCCTTCACTATGGACAATGAATCTACAATCCTAGTATGCCTGTCTCATCACAAAAAAAATCAAAGTGAATGATATAATAGCTTCTTGACATTAGCTATGAAATCTATAATTTTTTTGATTCTGCCTATGATACTTAATTTGTTTTTGAAATTTTATTTGAATCTCTAGAAACATAATCTCATAGAAAACAGTGAATCTATAGAAAACATAAATATCAGAATATTCCACAATCAGAGAGAAATCTTTTAATGTACACCCATGTGCCTCAATTAGATTGTTCACATTTTCCATATAGTTTCTATTTTCACTAAAATACTTAAGTAAATCATTAACATTATAAATCTTCACTATGAGCTATTTTAATGTGTTTTTATAAATAATGACATGTTAGCACTTAAAAGCAATACCCTGTTATATCTAACAACTTTAGCAGTTATTCAGTGATATGCTCAAATACACCATTTGTATTTAAATTACCAAATCGCCACAATAGTATGTTTCTACCCTTGCTGATTTTATCTGTTTAGGCTGCTACATCAAAATAACACACACTGGATGGCATATAAGCAACAGAAATCTATTTTTGAGTTGTGAGGCTAGAATGTCCAGATCCAGCCACTGACAGATTCAACAAGTGGTAAGGTTCATGGCCTACTTCTTTGTTCCTAGATTGCTGTCTTCTGTGTCCTCATGTGTTGGAAGTTGGAAAAGTCCTCTCTGGGAGCTCTTTTATCTCTTTATGTAAGTTATGCTCATGCTAATCATCTCCCAAAGGCCTCCAATAGCCTCTCAGGTCATAATAGAATTTGGTGGTGAAACAGTCTATCTTAAAGTACATATTTCCTAGAAAGTAGAAATTTGATATAAAGCTTCTATTTGACGCAAATGAAACATTTTTGGCAAGAATACTTTGTAGGTGTTGTATATTTCCTTTTGCAACACATACTGTTTTGTGTCGATTTCAGCCATATGATAACCAATATTATGAGGGGACTGCCCTGATAGTTCTGATGACTGCAATGCCCTTCAATCATAACCAACAGGAAACTTTGAAATCACAAACATTGTCACAACCTGAAAATTACTGTACACCTTGGGTCACATAGCAAAGTTTTGAGAAGACACAGAGAGATATCTCATAGATCTCTGGTTCTACTCTTACTGAGGTTGATGGTATGGGTCCATTTGTGGAATCACTATCACTAAACTTAAAACATAAGGATGATAATTTTAAAGGAAGAAGAAAGAGTAATCAACCTAAATGATCAATTATCAAAATGAACCATGACCTTTAAAATAAAGGAGCCTCAGAAAAGAGGTGATCAGATTATCCAGTCAAGTGCCTGGCAATGAGTTCATTCCAGATAGTCATTTTTGAAGTAGACACTTTGAAAATCAAGGTTAAACTAGGAGCTTGCATTGCAAAAAGAAAAATAACTAGTTCTTATAGCTCATATTGAACAGGTAGATACAAAAATTTTTTTCTCCATTCATAGTTAATTATAGTTAATCACCAAGTGAGTGAGGAGACAGCATTATGCATCAAATTCATCAAATGTTAGTTATATTTTTCTCTCCCTTGAAACTGGAAATACTAGATGGTGTATAATTTTGTATCCTGAGACAGATTTTGTCCCATCACATATCTAGTAACTACAAGATGGAGACTGACTAAAGATTCCTTTACTTCACATTTATTGGAGTGTATTCTTCTGCAAAAAAGAGCTTTCCACATCAAGTAAAGCTAGTAGGTTAATATGTTATATGGTATCTCCTAGAAAGGTAGAATAAGTATTCCATTTATTCCTTTTATTTAACAATTTTATGTGAAAATGTGGACTAGTAACTATTTTAAATGGTGAAAACATTTTTTGTTTGATTGTGCTTTTCATCCCTTTTTATTGCAGTTTTATAAATTTTATAATATATTCTCCCAAACAAATGTATTAGCAATCCACTTTACAAAATTTTATTAATATAAATTATATAGAAAAATGCATATTATCAGTGCACAACTTCCATAAGTTTTCATAAGTACTACATACCTAACACCCACCCAGATCAAAATGACAACCTCAGAAGCATCACAGAAATTTCCTTTATGCCTTTTCCAGTCATCTCCCAAACATATACTATGACTTCTAAACCATAGATAGGTATTGCCTGTTTTTGATATTTATGAATATAAAATTAAAAAAAAAATTCAGCATGTATGAAAGGATAAATTAATTCCAGATATTTCACAACTAAATATGAATAATTAAACAATAGGTTTTTGGTAGAAACATAGAATATTTTTATGGCTTTGGAGTATGAGTACTTTTGACAAAAAACGACTAATTATGAATGATTTTTTAAAATTTTACTATCTAAAACTTATGATTACCACTATGAGTAAAAAAGGGAATACTTTGTTGAGGACAGTTATTCTCAATATGTATATCTTATTAAGGACTCCTTCAGAATAACTCCTGAAAACACCCTATAAATCAATAATTAAGATAGATAAGTCTATTTTAATAATATTTTGCTTAGGATTTTCCACTTTTTTCTTTGATCATGTTTTTTTTTTTTTTTTTTCCCAATTCTCTTTGGTAAATACCTAGAAGTGGAATTACTAAGTCATGGTATCTATCTAAAATATGCCAAATTGTTTGACAAAATGATTGTATCATTTATGTTCCCAATAGAAACATACGAGCGTTCCAGTTACTCCAAATCCTCAACACAATGGTATATTATCAGTCTTATTAAGTGTAGAGATTCTAGTGGATGTGAATTCACTAGATTTAAGTAACATCTTATAATTTTGAATGGCATGTCTAATAAACAGTGGTGTTGCATACCTGTGTGTTTATTTGCCATTACTGTTTCTGGATTTTATTTAAATCATTAATTCATTATTTTTCTGAGATTGCTTTTGTTCTTATAATTGGGTTTCAATTTTTTTTATGTTCTCTGATGTTACTCCTTTATATGTGTAATATTTTTGTATAGATTTTTTGTTTGTAAAATATTCAAACTCAATCATAATTTATCAATGTTTCTTTTGTCATCAGTTCTCTTTTTATCCTACTTAAAATAATTACTTGGCATAAAGTCATTAAGATTGTCAGCTCTCTGATGGCTTTGAATGCATCATTTTTATAGCAGAATAGATTTTATGTTGTTCTTGGCAGGAGCAATGACCTGCTGTCAAAGCCATCTCCTTTTCAGAAACAGAATTTCTTTGGTGTGCAAATATTTCATTTGATATAATATTAAATGGGAAGTTTTATGAAATAAGTTCTACATCAATTTAAATGTTTATAGGTAAATAGTTATTATTTGATATCTGAGCTATCTGATTAGATATTAGAAAGACATTCATGGCATACCCTGGTGGCTCAGGTGTTAAGCCTGCACCTGGGGCACAATCCATGTACATACCAAAGACCTGATTTCACAGCCTGGCAAGATCACACAACCTGATTTCACAGCCTGATTTCACAACAAATAACCAAAAAAATAAAAATAAAAGGGTAAATAAAAAAATATTTCTTATTCCTCTCTCTTCTTTACTATAGCTGCCTTCCTTCCTCTTTAAAGGAAGCTAGAAAAAAAAAAAAGACATTCAAAAGCACATTAGACAACTTTGAAATTAGTATTGATCTTTCAAACCAAGATGCCCTTATTAACAATTCAAAACATAGTTCAAGATTTAAGTTGTTCTTCATGGACTTCTTATATACTTAAGAAAATTTTGATAGAAATGGAAAAAGTGATGTATTTTATCAATAAAATAATGAAATGTATCCTTAAGAGCAGTTATACCAATAATGCCCATCTGATGCCTCATAGTTACTCTATGAACTGCAGGACCAATATATAGATATTTAAATAAAATCCTAGAGTTATTAAAGTTTCAATAAAGACAATAGCCTCATCACATTAGGTATATTGTTGAATTCTTCACAGCTATTATGAACAGAAGCAAAAGATTTTCTTACTATTTTTGGACCATTTGGTGTTTTATGTCTACTACTCTTCTCTACCTCTAAAACTTGGGAAACCCTGGTTCATTACCTTTCAAGTTTCATTCAATTAGAAATAAATAAAAAATATTGAACATAGTTCATGTACATTTTGAGTTCACTGTGACACTAAGCTTGATAAAATAATATGCCAATAACTCAATTTTATAACATGCATACAGTGTTTGAGATTGATGCATTTTTTTAACTATCAGAAATGATTTTAAACAAGGTAAATTCAAGATTATAGTAGCTAAGAGTCAATATTAAAATAGGTATTATCTTAAATTCGAGTTAGGTACTTGTCTAAATGAAAAATAATTTCTGTTTAATTTAGACAATTAGGAAATGCTGAAGAAACATTCTGTTTCTCTGTATACTGATGTGCAGTCTCTTCAAAGAAGTATTTTACAGGCTAGTTATTACTCCCTTTTGTAGCTAATAATGGTTCTCTGAAAAATCAGGAAGAATCATTCTGATAATATTTCTAGTTCTACCTGTAGTGAAAATCCCTCAGAAAAGAATTCTGAAAATAATTCTATTTATGAAATACATAAGTGTTTATATCAGTGAGAATTAGGTTCAGGTATATATAATAATAATAACATTTTGAATGTGGATTGAACACTAGAATTTTTACTCATGTTAAAATGGAAGCAAAAAAAACCCGAAACACCAATAAAGGGAGGTTGGAGGTGGGGTGGGGTAGAACCCAGCAACAACAAAAAGCAAATATAACAAGCAGTCCTAAATGAATATGAAAGCTCCATGAAGTCATTTAACTTATCTCTGTTTGGCTGGCTTCCATACTCAAGGTCACAGTCCTGACTAATGTAGGTAACAGAGTTATCATGTTCCATTCTTAAGGAGAAAGGAGGAAGAGCAAATGGAATGCACTGAATATCAGGGTCAGTTAAGCATTTTAATCAGCTGTCTTGGGATTTTTACTTACTATTTCTGTTTACATGTTCTTGACCAGAATCATTACAGCTAGCTGCAAAGGAGGTTGGGAAATAACAGGATGCAAAATGTGTCTAGGTAAAAAGTGAGGTTGTTTACAAAACAAACCAAGAGAAATTTGATTTCATATATAAATTATGAGCCAGGCATAGTCTGCTCCTTTTTCCACCCTTACTCAGATACATCTTTATTTCTATACATACACCTCACTTCTCAAAACTCCATATTCTCTTAACACTACTAGATTTAGATCTGGACTTGGGAAAACTTCCAGATGAGGGTTGGATCTATTTTCTCATGGACTAGTAAACTATAAAGTGAATGACTACTTGCATATTATCTTGTAGTGCTTTATCTGTGTTGGAGTGTTGATTATAATTGTAGCAGTCCACTTCTCCTGGTGCAAGTTAGCTCTAGAGGCAAGATTCTGCAGGTTGGGATTGAAAGTACTTTTATTTATTTTTTTTTGACAATATATTTTCCTCAAAAAAAATTTTGTTACCTCAGGGTCTATATTATTTTTGTCTATTTGTATTTGAATAACTTAAGCAAATACTTTATCATGCTGTAATTTATAAGTTTGATACCTAATATATTTACTTAATTTTTCAGTGTACTTTGTATTATCCATCTTTTATAACTTAATGGCCAATGTCACAAACTCTCCTGAACTTGTAAGCTTGGATTGGAGGGAAATCTTTAAATCAACCTTTACCAGTAGACTCACCACCATTTAAAATGAATCACAAGTCTAATTTATTGAGAGCGTAGTTTTGTAAACTTGGGAAGCCCATGATTAAAGCACTCTCAATTTCATACTACATATTCTATTTAAGGAGTTATATTCAGATGTTATTTTCCATTTATCGTTATGTTTAAAATACTTTATTTTTTGGACTTGAGTATAGTTGGTTTTTCACACAATATTAAGTAACCACATAAAAACTCTGATCACAACATTAACAGTAGAGATTTTGCAAGACGATATAAGTGGTAGGTGACAGAGGCAAGGGTATGACAAGGGCATGACTATAATGATGGATAATAGATTACAATTCATACTTTAGAAAGTCAGATAACTGTCATATGTGGGATGGAACAAGTTTATGTAGAAGGGTAGGAGGTAATTGGTGTAGAGGGTAAAATATTCAAAATAGAGATTTCAGAAGCGATTTATTTTCTGGTATAAAATTGGAAATAGCTGATTGAAGTTGTACTGAAGAAAACACCATTAGAAATAAAGATATCAAAAAAGGGAAAGCCAGAGAACTGATGAGCCATCTTCCAAGATGACAGGAGCAGGAATCAAAATAAATATTTTTAGAAAGAGTTAATTAGAAGGGTGAGAAGACTAGAATGATAAAGGTCATGGACTGTCAGAAGGGATGGATGGTACCCAGATAATCTAAAGAATAAAACTGATTTATTTCCCTTTCCTCTCCCATCCCAGGAAGGAGGTGAAGAAACGGAATGCAAAGTCTAAGGGAGAAGCAAAAGGTCACCAATCTCATCTTACATTTGTTTACTGCTCAGTGTCAAATTCATAGGATCCCTGATATTTGAACAAACTTCAAAAAATGATGATGGTAAAAACAAAGAGGAAAAAAAAAAGATCTAAATCTAGTCCTGTAAGCAAAAGACACCACTCTGTTAGGTTGAACCATAAATTTTAGCATTTATTTAATTGACATCCTTAATGTTAAACAAAATAATACAAAAGCTTGTACAAATAAGGTGGCTGTCAAGCTCACACAACTTATTGCTGGCAAAATCTGAACTAGCCGGAAAGTTCTGAGTCCCTGAACATATCCTTTTTCCTACTGGGTCTATTTTTTCTATCAGAAGGATTTTCAAGAGACAGTACCTACGTTAGATTAATTTTTAGTACAAACTGAACAATGCATTCTCTCGTAAACCTGTAAAATGCGGATAGCGATTCTTTTTTGATAGTCCTTAGAATTCTTGTCTATAGCATCCTTGACAGTGAGGAAGCAGTACAGTATGCAACCTTTCATTTGGAAAAAGCAACTCTTTAAATTATAAAATTCCATATCATTTATGCACTTTGATACCAGTAAAGCAACAGCATCACCAAAATGTCATTAATATAATCCAAAAAGAGAATATCCTTGAAACTGGTTGTTTTAAACAGTTTTATTTCAACCTAAAAGGTTCTCAGCTTGATGAAAAGTAACTGGAAAGAAAATACAATGTTCTTATTTGTGGTTTAGAACTGATCAACAGAATTGCTACATCTATAAATAAGCTTCTATGAGAGTCTCAGAAGCTCTGCCACAGGTCCACTGTCACAGTTTATTGGCTAATCAGCAAAGAATTGAAATCTTGATTGGCTTTATTTGTTGGCTGATTGAAACACTGAGATAGGAAGTAGTGGACAGATTAATTAATTTGTGCTGGTGAATCCAAAGTTAATCTAAAGAATGCTGTCACTTTGATTGATGGCTGTGTGAAAGAAGAAGTCTTTAAAAACCACCATGAATCGTCACTCTGTGGGCATATAAATACAAGATTTAGTCTATTTAACTGATTGAATTTTACTGAATGATACTGAATACTAATGTTTCTGTGTGCCTAACAATTACCACATATTTTAACTGTGTCCTACACAGGACAAAGAATGGACAAAAGGTTTTAATAAAAATAATTTAATCTTTGAAAAATATCATATTCAAGAAATAGGGATTTACACTTTGCTAACACTATGTAACGTTTTATAATATTTTAGCTTGACAAACTAATTTATTTTACCAATCTTTACTATATTCTAATTAGAAGCCTTTCATTGTGGGATTTTTTTTTTCCTAAAGGAACTAAAGTTTTCATGGTTACATAATTTTTTAGAAAAGTAAGAAGAAATCGGGAGCAAAAAATATAAACATAAAAATCATTCACAAACCTAAAAAAACTTGATTATAATTCATAACTATTCAATAAATTTCATATAAAGTATTAAAGTAGAAAAGGGTGGCATGTGTACACATCTGAGAAATTATTGTAATCATCAAGATAAATAACATACTTATCACTCTTAAAAATTTCCTCATATCCCACTGTAACCCCTTTCTTTCTCTGTTCTGTTATCCAAACACTGGTGTGATTTATGATATCAGAGATTTCATTTGATTTTCTAGAATTTAATTTGACGTAAGTATAGAGTATGTGTTACTTTTTTTTTTAAGTTTCTTTCATTCAGCTTATTTTGAGAAACATAAATGTTGCATATAACAATAGTCTATATTATACTATATTATTGGATAGCATTCTATGGCATAGATATGCTATAATTTGTCTATTCACATATTGGTAGGCATTAGGGTTTTTTCAATTTTGACATTTTTAAAATAAAACTTCTGTAAATATCTGTCTATATGTCTTATGTAGATATATGTTTCTAGCTCTTGGGTAAATAGGGATAATGTGACTGGATTATATGGAAAAATGGATCTTTAATTTTATAAAAAGCTTCTTATTAATAAAATATTTCATTTTACATTCCCATTAGCAGTGTAACAGAGTTCCAGTTCTTCCACATCCTAACCAACATTTGGCATGTGTTGGAGAAGGACATGAAGGAGAAATGACCACAGGTCATAGAGCTAAACTCAAGGCAATCAAGAGGTAACTTACTCCTTCCTCTATCTTGGAAATGTATGTTTAACCCTTTATTCATGAATTAGGAGTCATCTCAAGAGGTCACAGTTCATTCATTTAAAAGGATATAGGATAAAGGAATGCTAGTAGGGTCTCAGTAAAAAGTCCTTATTAAGGTTCTAGAGTGAGGGTGTAGAAATCTATTCATCTTGTGGCTACCAAGACAAGCCTGCTATGCAAATTCTTATTAAAATTGTTACCTACAAATCTGTATCAGTCTGCCTTTTCCTTAGGTCTCTCTATCCAGGTCCATGGAACTAAGAATATGGCTATTTTTTTTACTTTTAGCCAATCTGCTCTGGTTACTGAATACACATTTCCAAAATGACTAAAGGTACTATGTATCTTTCCATGTGCTTATTTGATATTTGTTTATCTTATCTGATGAAATGTATCTGTTAAAATAGTTCTCTTTTTAGATGGTTGAGATTTAGAAATTCTTTATTCTGGCTACAACTACTTCATAAGATATCTGATTTGTAAGTATGTCCTTCCAGTGTAGCTCATCTTTTCATTTACTTGCTACTTGTTTTATATTTGCTCATCCTTGCTTCGTTCCTTTTTTTCCCTCTTTGGATTGTTAGTCATGATTTCATATAAATGTCTTCATTGACTAACAAGCTGTAACTCATTGTGTTTTTATTTTAGTAACTCTTTTAGTGTTTATTGTAGATCTTTAACTTATCAGAATCTACATACATTCAAACGTGTATACCACATTCTATGCAGTATACAAACTTTATATTTTATATTTTGTTTCTATTTTTCTTTCTGAGTTTGGTGCCACAATTTTCATACTTCTGACTTTTACTGTTTTTCAAAATTGTACTCTGAATTATTATTTCTGTATGAATAGTTAATTATTATTTAAATATATTAATATGAAAAGTATCTTAGCATTTACCCATATAGTTGTTATTTACTATGTCTTCATTTTTTTTATAGATGCAGATAAACATAAAATTTTCCTTCTATCTAATGACTATATTTACTGTTTCTCAAAGCATGGCTCTGCTATTATAATATTTTTCAGCTTTTGTATGTCTCAAAGCATCTTGCTTAACATCTTCTTTGGAGAGATACTTTGCTGAATATAGAATTCTAGGCCGACAGTTTTATTTCTTTCATTATTCTAAAGATTTGGATCACTTGCTTTCTCCTTTGTATTTTTTCTAATGACAAATCTTCTATTGTACTAGTCTGGTTTGTTTTAAGATTTTTTTTTTTATTAACCCTGGTTTTGGGCAGTTAAGATGACTGTCTCAGTGAATTTCCATGTGTCTTCTCTTGAGTTTTGAGATTTTTCAACTTATGGATTTACAGTTTTCATTATATTTAGAACTATTTTTGTCGTTATTATTTCAATTTTTCTCTATTTCCTTTATATTCTTTCAGGCTTCAAATTAAATTGCATGTTCTTTTTGAGTTTTATTTTCTGTATGCTTCATTTTTGAAAGCTTTTATTACTACATTATCAGTTTCACTATTATTTTCTCTCTTAACATCTACTTAAAAATAATCTCATCCAATGTATTTTTAGCTCAATTATTTAAGTTTTTAATCTTAGAAGTTCAGCTTGAGCCTTTTCCTTTTAATCTATTTATCTTTTAGACAATATGAAATATAGCTTAAAAATAATTACTATCCCTTTCTGAAATTACAAAATCTATGCCGGTACTAAGTATATTTAAATTAATTGTCTCCTCATTATGCTATATACTTTTTTTTTTGTCTTTGGATGTTATTTTTTATGAATACTAGACATTGTAAATTATACTTGGTTAGGAGTTAGTTATTTGTGTATTCCATTTATTTATGTGTATATATACAAACACACATACATATATACATACTTATAGCTACACTTATATTACCTCTTTCTGGAATGCATTATATTTAATTGTAAAATAAAGAAACTTGATTTGCTAGGCAAGATTAGAGCCTCATTTAATCTAGGTCTATTTACTCTTTGTTACTGAAGTAAGGCCCTTCAGATACTCTAACTAATCCTCTGTGAGTTTTGACATGTTCTAATCTGGTTGCTCAGACAGGCAATATACCTGTTCCTATGTGAGAACTAAGAGCTCTTTCTTGCCTTTCAGATGACTGGTATCATAACTCAGAGAGTTTCCTGTATGCATCTGTAATCATTGTTACTACATCTGGACTTTGCAGATTTCTGGAATTTTCTCTTCATGCAGCGCTGTTTTCACTTTGTCTCAGAAAGCAGAGAAGAAAGCCACCATCATGCCTTACCACTATCAGTGAAGAGAATACAACATGTAAAAGGAGAAAGGGTAGAATATTAGACTGATGTTAATACCTCGGTTAGGACTAAAGAAAGATGCCCTATGCCAAATGAAAGAGTTTATGATTCAGCCTGTGTGCATGTGAAGTTTGTTCCTTTTGTTTATTTAATATTGGGATATGCTATTAAATATTATATACACACATATACATAAGCATATATATGTAAGTACAATGAGAGATAGGCACCTCAACATTTCAAGAAGTAAACAGGCAAACACACATATGTAACCTCAATACAGATGAAAAAACAGAAGCATCCTTTCAGTCACTTCATTCAGTAACAGAACAGTCAATTCAAAGTTACCTAAAAAACTCTCCAAGTGAAATAGGTCTACTTAGAGGATTGGAATACTGAAACAAGTGATTATTTTCTTTCCTGTATTCTTTTTTTAACAAAGAGGACAAAGAGAAACACCACTGAAGTAGAAACAAATTCATATGCATAGCAAGTGTTTGGAAAAACTGAGACAACTCAAATTTATACCTCTGTGCCACTCTAAGTAGTTTCATGCAAAAGGTTTCACTCGAGTCCTCAGAGAGAGATGAAAAAAACAAACAACCAAAAACAAGACGAGTAATAAAAATTTCTTACATTGCTGTGCTATACATAAATATGGAAAATATGTTTCCAAATGTGACAAGAAATATTACCAGCAATTGAGGATTCACAAATGGAGCAAATGTAATACTCTCCTCAGAGGCACTGATAAAAAAAGACTATTATAAAGCACTACAAAATAATTTCTTTATCCAAAAGCTCTGAAGCAGTTATTAAACCAGCTGTTTTCAAAAGTACACAAATCTGCTAAGTTGCAGTTGGGTAACTGTTAAATGTTAAAGCAGTGAGTGATCAGCATGGAGCAGATGGTCTGGGAATGGGTGAGAAAATGGCAACGTTAATACCACCAGCCTGAGATGTTCATTTGTGCTGTGGTATGGCTGAATAATGAAGGTTCTGTTATAATTGTGTAAATCCCAACATTATTAAATCGATTCAGCTGGGGTTTCTTAATATATGTGAAGCACTTGATGTACTTGGAGAAATACCTCCTCTTTGGCTAAAGCTGTTCTCATTAACTCATACTGCTTTATTTGCAGTGACCTCAGTGCTCCTGTTAAGTAATGAGTGGAATAAGAATTAGAAACCTGCTTTCAATCTAAGTATTAGAAAGGAGGGAAAATGTTAAGAAAAGTGTCAAAGCAGGAGCACTGCATGAGATTGGCCCACGGCATTAATTTACCTATCAAGTTTGGTTAGTGTTTGTTTTAGACTATTTAAGAGTTTATAATTAGACTTGCACTTCAGGGGTTTGAGAAAGTTGCCTTTTTCTAGTCAATGGTTATTTTACCTAAAAGGGAAGAAATCCATATTAGACACTTCTAGTTTTCAGTTTAATTTGGGCATTGCCAGATTTTTACTAAATATCACATTGGAGGTTTGTGGCAAATTTTGAGAGAAAGCATCACCATCTTCAGCTGTTTTAGTAAACTTGGACTCTACTGAAAATTCTTTGTGGGGTATGATGGGGGAAGGGGAGCACTACCCTGTGAAAGACAGAAAGTTCAGCAACATTTTTGGTCTTAATCCATCAAATGCCAAAAACGGTCTCAACCGCATGCCTTGCCAAATTGTGACAACTCAAAATATACCCAAATATTATCAAATATCCCCTGAGAAACAAAACTGCCCCATTCTTTATTAAGAATCACTGGTGTCTAGGAAAAACCAAAGGAGAATATGGTTCATTACTTCTGGTGCAAAAAACAAATAAAAGAAATAAAATGAAAGTGCCATGATAGTGTCAACAGAGTTGAAAATTTTAATTGAACTTGGCTTTAATTAAAATATCACTACATAGAGTCCCATGATAAGACTAAAATGCCAAAAATAATACAGTAATTCTGAGTGTGAACTCTGTGGTGTTCCCCATTGCTGGAATGAAATAAGATTTAAAACTAAATGATTAGAGAGAGTATTTTTTCCAGTGAGATTTTCTAAATATTTTCTGAATAGTATCAAGATAAAAATAAAGAAAGCTGAAGTCAATCAGATTTTGATATATGCTACTTATTACCATATTGAAGAGTATTTTGCCTAAAGGCATATTAAAAATTCTTAAATATCTTACAGTTCAAAAGAAAAGAACCTATAATATTTTCCACTGAAGTTTATATGTATGTTTATGTATGTATGTGTGTATATAAAAGTAACTTCTCACAGAAGTAGTATCTCCTTTCAAGACTCATTTTAAGCAGAGTAACAAAATCTATAATGTCTACATTCTAAAGCTCAAAGAACTTACAAGATAGCTGTGTTTTTATATTTGCATTATAAACATTATAAATATACATTAAAATTTAGACATTCCCAGAACACTGAAGACCTTTTATAATCATTTTAATATCATTGATACATGTAACATTTTACTAACTCTTTCTTCTTCTTGAATATTTAAGTTGTATAAACAGACTGTTTTAAAGCAACTTATTGTTAGTTTGCGTAATTGCAAAGGTGAATTTTAGAGTATTTTCCAAAGGACAGAAATGTGGAAATGACATTATCAGGTGAAAACCTACAAATGTTGTAAAGAATTTGTGTTTTGAATTGTCAACATTTTTAATAACTATAACCTAGGAAAATATTCAACACACATGTGTAAGGATAATATGAAGAAAAAAAAATTTAATGCTATTAAATTCAAAACAATAGGGATCTTGAATTAACAGAAACATAACTTGTTCCTGAATTTAAAAAAATAAAAATTGTAGGCTTAAAAGATCAAATGTGTTTAAATGTGAATCCTTCAAAATGTCTACTGAAATGACAGTAATGGACTAAAGCTTCAGAGCTTCCTGTCATGTATAGAGAGACTGGAAGAGTTGGTCAAATCAGTGATTTTGTGGAAAATGAGAAGAGCCAAAGTTTTGCTGCTCCAGAATGTGTATGAGAGAGCGGTGTCGAGGGCTTAAGGAGAATAATTAAAAGCAGGCTGTTGTCTATAATAAAGTCTCAGAAATTTAAAACAGCAGGTATTTTTGAAGGCATAAGTACAGGGTAGGAGTAAAATTGGAGGAATGTTTGACTATTTGTGGAATAGTTAAGAGTCAAGATCTCTGTCCTTTGTTCATATAGCCAGGCCTCTGCTCCTCCCTGAATCTAATAGAATGCAAAGGCTTTTATTCTGAAAAAAAAAAAAAAAAAAAAGTCTATCTTGGAGGCTTTGTACTCAGTAAAATCAGAAACAAATGATGGAGA